>JAODLM010000657.1:0-86671 GCA_036937905.1 Salvia rosmarinus
TAAACACGAGAAAATACCAACGTGTTGCAATTAATTATATAGGTGCATGCTAGGTATATAATCAATGTATGGTGAATTAAACATCCAAGATAGATTCTCTTATAGGGTTAAATCAGATTTCCTACATCAATATCTTTTGTTATATTTGATTCGTTAATTTCGAATGAGAAGAGAAATCGCCAAGATTTTTTAAAGAACATGTCCACATCAATGCAACTTTTTGAGTTGTCATAAGGGTAATATTGTCTTTTAAAGCCAAAATAGCTATAAAATTTCTAGTTTTATGAGTGATGCTATAAAATTTATCTCCCTATTTTTTGTGTTACATCTATACATTTGCAATAGATTACAATTCATTTTGAACTTCAAAACAAAATATCAAACCGCCCGAATGAATGTAGGTAGTGTATATGATATTTATAATTATTATATCGTATCTAATATATCGTATCTAGATGCATCGAAATGTACATCGATTATAGTTATTCAAGAGTGATTGAGTGCAATTTCGCTAAACCACCCATCTTCGACCATCTTTCAATGGTTTTGTTATAACTTCTTCAATAGAAATTTGAATCAATGCTTTATATTAGAAAGTTCTGCTCAAATACCTTTAAATATCCGATCCATTCCTAGAATTGAAATATTTAGAGTTAAGATCAGCAAAACTAGGAGGTCACCTTAAATGTCTTAGATGTTACTGATTTCAAGAGTCTTTATTTATTACATACATAAACTTCTCTTTACATTGTAGCCGATAAATAGCCTTCATCTTATGTAGTGAAAGGAAGACACGATTTTTATTTCTACTTGATTATCGCAGATAATGGTTGTGATTATGAGCAGCATCAAGATCATAAAGTCGATCATCCTTACTTTTCAAGCGAAGAAGGATGATCTGATGCCGCTCATAATCACAACCATTATCCTGCGACGAATCGTAATATCAAAAATGCCGCTTGTTCACAAGATAGACAAGGAATACATGGGTCATCCGTTAAGAATATGTGATAAGCGTAAGAGGCTGAGTCGAATGAAAAGCTAAGATATAATAATGAAGACTATCATTACAATTTCTAGAATGATTATAGAAGGATGATCCCCATTATATGCTTATCTTAGAAAAATTGAAGAAACATGGCAACTCGTACAAAATTGAATACGAGGAAGATGGTTTGAGTGTTGTCATTCAATACGAAGGAGCTTTGAGTTCGCATACGAGTGTGATCAAGAACCCAGAGAAAAACGATAAACAAAAGCGATGGACCTTCAGATCGATGCCTCGTAGAGACTCACCCATCTTGATTTTATAGTAAAATAATGTCGAATTTTCATTTTATCATTATTTTGATTGCAAAGGTGCACAGAAAGCGAGTTCATCCGAGTAGTTAACTCTATGAGACATCCGTATCTATTGGGGTATGTTTTAGTTTAATTGCACCACATACTTTATACGAACTTACATCAACTATATAAGTTGTATGTTATAAATGTAGACGAGTCAAAGAGCTAGTCACCCAAAGGAAACCACCAGAGAAGGTTCGAGTGACTCGCCGATTTGGACATCTCAAAAATCTATGTGGATGTCGTGGGTGGGCTGCAAAAGAAACGATGTTCGTGTTGGTGCACTTGCAAGGAGTTTGAGAAGAAGTTCAACGGCCACATCTCAATTCATGTCCCAAAGATATGACCGGTTGAGTAGATGTGAGAATGTTTATATAGATTCGGATGATGGATTATATTTATATGCTTTCAGATGGATCGAATGTATTTGAACGGATTATACGATTTAGTTAATTTAGTTATTTTAATGTATTCAATCAATGTCGAATCGAGATTTCACGTTTATTGAGGTATTATTGAATTGAATGATGAATTGTCGAGTTTGTTGAGGTATGGATAAAACAGTGATCATTGATAATCGGGTACGATAAATGTGAAAAAAAATGGGTTTATTTTTTAAAACATTAACGACGGATCAACGACGGACAGACTATCGTTAATCAACGACGGATCACAACTGTCGTTGGTCAACGACGGATCACAACTGTCGTTGGTCAACGACGGATCAACCATGCATCGTTATCCATCGTTAATAAACGACGGACTGGCCGTCGTTGATCCGTCGATAATCAACGACGGATAATAGTCCGTCGTTGATCAACGACGGACTGTCCGACGTTGATACGTCATTGATCGATGATGGTCGTGCGTAGACAACGACGACGTCTATATCCGTTGTTGATCCGATGGTGATTCAACGACGGACTACGAGTCCATCGTTGATCGGAATAGCGATATTTTTATACCAACGGCCTTTTTTCATCGTTGTTCCGTCGTTGATTAAGATCACCGACGGACTTATTCGGTATAACGACGGAAAATTCTATTGTTGATCGTGCATTTTCTTGTAGTGTATATGTCACGCACCGATTACTTAATTAAGTAATTTACTAAGTAATCGACTATGACCATGTTAAAATAAGAACATATTAACTTCTAACATAAAATGTCTACAAAAATCAAACGAGTTTAAATAATTGCTTGACAATGAACATAAAGATCAAAGTTAATATTTAAAGATTTCATATACATCTTCAACAGATATAAAAGGTTATCCAAAAGTCAAAGTCAAGATTATATGAGTTTGACAACGGAAGGATGGATGAATGTCACGTATGAAGACATGGCATTCAGGGCATAACAAAATTTACAACAAAAGAACCCTAGCTCAACATCCTCTTCCATCGTCATCTCCGAGCTCAACCTGCATAAAGAAAAATGCAGAGTGTGAGTACCAACAAGTATTCAATAGATTTTCAACAAATAATAAACTTGAACAACTTACCGAACTTTCTCAACGTAAGAGTTGAAATAAATAATACCTGAATAGCTTTTTAGTGACAATAGATTCAATATCGACGTAACAATGTAAGCTAATGTGATATTGTGCTATACTGGTATTATCTTCCTGTGTTGGACCTGAAGGTTACCAATCACAGTCCTGCCCTATCTACGTTTTTCGATAATGAGAAGTAGGCCTCCTTCTCAATACCTTGACCGGTCTATACAATCATAAACTTCCCGGTCATTATCGGTATATTTATAAACTTTTCGGTCATTGCCGGTCTATGAAATTATACTTCCCGATCATTAACAAAATTCTTCCGTAGATAGGTATCATGAACTTATTTTCAATAATAACATGATTTGGCATGTCGTCACTCGAGAATTTCCTCCTTCTCGCCCTTAGAACGCCTTATCTTTGCTTGATCCTCTTTCGAGTTGATTTCCACAATTTCTATACTTAAACTATGGTTTAAAATTGAAGAAAAATTTATGTGTGTGTTTAAAATATGAGGAAATGGAGCTTGAAGATGATATGAATATTGTTCTAGAAGTTGGACATATATATCTAGCTTTATTCATTTATTTTCTTTTATTCCTATAATTCTCGAAAATTATCTATGTATTTTTCTAAAATTTCTAATGTTGCACATTAATATTCTTTAGTAGTAAAAACTAAATTTTCTCATTAACATAAAGATTCAAAACAATTAAATACATTATGGGAACACATATCATATAATTATAGATTTAATTCTCTTATATGAAAAAATTCAAATAATTAGTCTATAAATTCATAATCTCGAAAATTATAGAAAATAATTCCTTTATCATTAGATATAAATAAAATAAATTTATTTAAGCCATTTAATAGCTTAAACATTATTTCATTTCATTTTATAATTAAATCTCACATAAATAATAATTAATGCATTTCTTTAGAACATTTTCTATTTAATGAAATTTTTCATCCAAACATATAATATTAACCAAATATTTCATATTTTATCAAAATAAAACTTATTTCTAAATTATCTCTACTTCTTCTAAAGCCAAATTCTTCAGTTAGAAATTAATCGAATTTCTATCGATTTCTAACTTATTATGCACTTCTTTATAAATTTTTAAGAATGAAATGCCTTTAAACCCCTCATTATACTTAATTAGACTCTAATTAAGACCAAAAGATTTTCGGGTTACTACAGTATAACTCTGGGCTTTACAAAAATTCTGCAACATAACAAGTTTAACTCTATGTCAACACCCAACATAAACGGTTTTAGCAACAACAAAAACAACCAACAGAAACAAATTTAATTTCTGATAATAACAACCAACAAACTTAACATGAACAACATAGTGAGAACGCTACTGTGTTCATCTCCATCGCCATCTCCAAGCTCAACCTGAATGTTTAGAATTACATGTAAGGCATGAGTATATAAAACACTCAGTGGACACATGCCAAAAATATTTAAAACTTGTGGTGCGTCGCTTTTCACCAAAAATAATCGACTAACAGACAGTCGGTATGCCCAAACCGTACAGACAGCAGTAGGCAAAATATTCGACTGACAGACAGTCGGTATGCCCAAACTGCGCAGACAGCAGTAAGCAAAATCATCTCCCAAGGGATCGACGAGAATTCTCCTAAACTTTCAACCTGCAACGTAACCACGAATAAATTGGGAATACTAGAAACTAGGAATAATTAAATAAACAATAAATAAAAGAAGGAATTGAATTATGATTAAAGAGAATAATATTGAGAAATGTAACAAATGCGTGAAGATATTCCGGCAACCAATTAATTCCACCCTAGCTTGATCTTTTGCTCATTGATGCAAAGATAACTTTAACTCATGCAATAAACCAGTTATGACCATCAAGACGCTCGACGCGATCTTATCTCTCCTTAGCTTCTCGATAATTAGGAAGACGCTCACTAACTATTTCTAATCGATCGACAACCGTAAGAGACGCCTATAGGTTTAATGAGCCAACAACATTAAGAACTAGAGAAACCCGATTCAAAACCGATAAACTCGACGCAGATTACCGAATTAAGATTGTTATTCCTCGACCAAAGGTCAATTTACCACTAATCAAACCTAAACCACGATTACGTATGGCCGATTTAATTGGCTATTAATTAATTCCAACTCACTAAATATTCGCCACTACCTAGCGGATTGAAACAATTAAATCACGTAGAAAATAGAGAACAACAAATACTTGCATACAAATTAAAGGATAAATAATGATTAGATCTCACATAAAATCAGGCTAGGGCTTCCTTAATCGTTGCCAGAATAAAAGAGATTAGCTAGAACTCATATAAAATAAAAGCAAACAATAAATAAAATGAAGAAAGTCACGGCTGGAATAAAGATGAAAAGAAGACAAAATGGTTGATTCTGCCTCCGAATGTCTTTTGCGTGAATAGCCTCTGAATTCCAAAATGGAGGCGTGGATTGTGTATGTGTTTGGAGGCGTGTGAATTCAAGTGTGTAGGCGTGAGTTATTTAATTCTCAAAACAACTAAACTAATTAATATCATTAACCTAATCTAAATGGGCCGAGAACATGGCCAACAAGAAAAAGGCTAAATAAAATAATATCCAAAAACAAATAAAAGCTTCCATAATAATAATATCCCATATTAAATCTTCCTTCACTTCTTTGGCTTTAAATTCTTTCCAAAGTCATGCTTTTTCTTCCAAAATAAAATCAACACCTACAAAATCCACAAAATATGCAATTAGCTTTATAAAATAGGATTAAGTAGATATTAAGCATTTAAACTCCTCAAAATCAACCAAAATATGCGATAAAATACGCCTAATCATATCCCCACACTCAATAATGCTCGCCTCGAGTATAAGCAAAACAAAAGATAAAACACAAACTAGGTAGGGACTCGATTCAAAAACCACCAATCGACCATTGATCAAGAAACAACAATCATAGTCAAGATCAAAATATAACCACCATTCATATCACAAACCATTCCTCGATTCTAACAATTTCATGTATACACCCTTCATCCAAGTCAAAACAAGGTAATCAATCCAAATCACAAGATTCACCCAAGATCGCTCAAAAATCAAGGACAGATAAATTCACACTAAAGCATCTTGACTCTATCCATCACAAGTTTGCCAATATGTCACTATCTCTAACAAAAAGAAATGAAATTCAAACACAAATCATTAGGACTTCCATAGGTTGTAATGGGGCTAGGGTGCATAGGTAGGAGAAACAAAAGTATTGAAAATGGCTATTAAATCCAACAAAATGCAAGCGATTCATCATATATGTACTCCCAAAACAAACCCCAAGTATTCTACTTTATTCCCCATAATTTTTCTCCTCGTTGACTTCTCTGCTACCAACTCTTTTCTTTCTTACTTTTTCTTTTTCTCATTTTTTTTCTTTTTTTTTCAACTCTTTTTTTTTTAAACAAGAAACCAAAAATTGGCAATAACACATTTATCAATATGTAACCACACCCACATCAGTGCTCTTAATTCTCATCACTTCACAAACCCAATCACCTTTAAACAGAATAAAATACACCAACTTTCCCCAAATAGCTAGAATTCAACAAATCACTATCACTTATCACTCCATATTCCTCAACTACTTGCAAATTGTTGGTGGGACAAAAGAAGGCTAAAAAGGCTATGGTTCATTATTTTGTGGCTTTCATTCATCAAGAAAAAGGTAAAAGCTCAAGTGGGCTCTCTAGGGAAATATAAGATGGTTAACAATTATCAATCCAAAACAAATGCCTAAATCATGTTTATGTAAGAATTCAACTTCATAAGTTCGACTATGACAACAAGGCAAACCAGACATCAAGATATCAAGAATACATAACCTCTCAACAAAGTAAGGAGCATTTCATAATTTTGCTCATAAGCTCAATCCTCACATATTTGAGTAGGTTTTCAAAAATTTGATCAATTAAGCACATTTTCTCATCCTTAGACACATAAGGGCTTTCACAAAATTATTTTCATCAAGGAAATCAACCAAACAATCACATCACCATATTCTAATCTATTCCATTCATGTTATTCTTTCACAATGGCCAAAATAATGCACAAACAATCATACCCTGCAAAAGATAGCACGAATAGACATACGACTCCAAAAAAAACCCCACACTTAAACTACACGATGTCCTCATTGTGTGAAAACAGCAATAGGATAAGAAAAGAAAACAAAGCAAAAGAGACTTCAAGTACTCAATGCTCACCAAGGTGGTGGGTGGGGATGGTCAAGGCGTTGTTCATCCGTGTGAGGCGACGATCCGTAGTCAAGTTTGACGTGCAAATCTATCGCCCAATGAGGTGGATGTGATAACTCTTGTAAAAGAGTTATTTTCTAATCTCAAAAGCTTTTGAGTAATGTTTGACGATGTTTCAGGTCTTCGTCATTGCCTTCTTCCTCGCTTTGTGTTGTGTTTCACGTGTTTTGCTCGTGTTTGTTCTAGAGTTGAGATAAGTGATCTTTTGAAGTTAATTGAGCTGAGTTTGAAAGAAAAATGGTTGTGAAATCGCATTATTATTTTTGGTTCATATTACTCATTGCTGAAACTTTGCTGCAGCATCAGCAATTGAATAAATGGGCGTGAATGTGAAGTAAAATGGAGGGACCACCTGCAAAGCTTTTAATTGGGAGACACATGTGCACAAAAGAGCTAAAATCCAACAAATTGAGATGAGCACCTGACTTCTGGAGACTAAGGAGGCAACCTGCCATTTTACAAGCTAAATATCGAAACCTAGCTTCTACTCTAAATAGCTACAATATAATATAAGAAAGGGAAAACAGAGGTGGAAAACGAAAAATTGCAGAGATATACGAGAAAAAATTCACGGGAGGAAGGAGGAGCAAAAACTGGAAGGCCAAATTTTAATAGTTTCTTCTCACCATTTTATTTAACTGCTTGTAACTCTCGTTTTGGTCAAGAACATGGAGAACTCAATATGTTATTTTCTGCTTTAACTTCTATCATGAGCTAAACTTCGATGACTCAATTCTTGATGAAATCTATGTCTTAGTTTTGTAATTTTATGCACATTATTTTAGCTTGTTATCTCATTGTTCATTCAAACGGGTTTGTTGATATCTCTTGTTGTTGCTTGATCACCAATAGCAAGTTGAATAGCTTTATTTAATTCTCGAAAGATTAAATGGAATGGATAAATTTGAATGACACAAGACATAATCCTTGTTTGATTGTGTTGAGTGAATAGATAGGAATATGTTATCGGCCTTGTGTGACCTTGTGATATGAACTGAATTTTGGAGGTCTTGAAGCTGTTATAGTATAGGAATATGCATAATTTGGTGAAAGATATAAGACCATAGGATTTGGGAAAGTTCTATGAAAAGTCGTTATTCACGCCAACATTGAGTTCATTGTTGAAATAATGCTGCAGCATCATTATATTCATAAGACACGCCGTTATTCACGTTAACATTGAGTTCATTGCCGAACTAATGATGCAGCATCATTATGTTCATAAGACATAGACGGATTCAAGGATTCAAGTCCGTTTTCCAAATCAATATCTGCTCGAACCTTTTAAATAGTTGTTTATCTACTTTATTCAAGTAATTTACTCTATAATTTTGTTCGGGTTTGTTGCCCATAAAAGAAAACCAAAATCATCTCTTAGTTTAATCGCTTTTATTCCTTGTTTTAGATATTTGAAGTAGACGTATTATTTTAATTTGCAATCCTCGTGGAGACGATCTTGAGTACTCCGATTTATTACTTGTCGACTACGCACTTGCGATATTCATTTCACAAGTCGGTCATAATGGTTCTTGAGCTCAAGAACATGTTGATGTAACAACGCTTGCAAGTTGGACTGAGTGGTCATGCTAGAGGAGGGTGCTCCCTGGCCTGCAAAACAAGTGATGCTCGAGCCTGCAACGCTCGGCGATAATAATTGATATTGCCCTTTATCATTAATAAAAATAAGACCCATGCTTTGAAAATCACTAACAGTAAATCGAGCAGAAGGGAAAGCAATAGGATCAATAGGATCAATATCCATGCAACGAGCTAACTGAGTGATAAGAGATCCTAACGGCATCTTATTGTTAAATTGATTAGCACCATAGCGCCACTGAGTAGCTAACCAATACCCAAAATTCATCTTAACACCTTTTAGCATGTTTTCAAGTATAAAGACCTCCTGCATTGTTACTACATTCATCATATCAACTCAACCAAACAGATTATGCGCTATAAACCTATGACAAAGACGTAGTCCATCATCTAAAATGTGTGCACTCTTAGCACAACCTTTCTTATAACCAGACTCACTAGATAAAGCTCTCCATCTCTCATCAATACTACTTTGTAACTCAGGAGGCAAATCACACACAGAAGACAAGTAGGCATCACTTTTAACCGACTCAACCGCTTTCAAATCCCAAAGAACACATTAACCATATCAATGTAAACACTATGGGCAACATCCTTCACACGAAATAAAATAGCACGAGAATCATGAAATGGCGACGCCAGCTCAAACTTAAAGGATGAGTAAAATCCACAAGAAGATCCAAATAAACAGTCGATCAATATCCAAAATCATTCCCAACCAATTTGTGCAAAATATTTCCGAATCAAGTCATTCACGCCAAGCATATGCAAAGAGGACCAATCAAATAACCTAGGTTCAACTATAATGCGATAATATTTCATGACACCTAGTGAGCATTTCGGTCTTTGAAGTTATCGCGGTGGTGCGACGCAGCCTCCCATTTTTCTTTTTCCAAAGAAAGCAGTGGGCTCCTCGCCGTCGGGTATGATGTCGGGTTCCTCTTCGTCAAGTGTGGTACTTCGCAGCCTCCGGAGGCTCGCCTCGCAGCCTTGGCTGCTTGAGTTTGAGATCGAGTACGCCGCTGTCCGGCGTGTTCTCTTCCGCAGATCGCCCATGGTTTGTTGTCGGCTCACCGCGCGAAGTGGAGGTGGACGGTGGTGGATCGATGTCGATGGTGGCTTTTCTTTGACGACGGGAGGCGAATGACAGCAGTATCGAGCTTTGTTCGACGACCTACCGACCGTCCAACGGGTCTTCGCCATTGGTGCGAGCAAGGATCGCCGAGAGCTAGGAAGCACGGTGGGCAGAGCGGTGCGCAGCTGGCGGAATTCGAAGGGGAGACACGCGGTGGGTGGCTGATGCGCGAATGGCGAGCAGAGTTGCGCACGGTTGGGCGGCTGAATGGCGGTCGTGCAGACGTGCGGTCAGAGTTTCGAAGATGAGCGGTGGAACAGGGCTGTGTGTGCGCACGGCTCAGACGGTGGTGCGCGACTGAGGCTTGAAGAAGGCGCAGGTTCGACGGGCTGAGACACGCGGCTGAAGCTTGAAGAACGCGCAGGACTGGTTGGTTGAATCGTGATGCCCGCTTGATGGATGCGGGTTTGCGAGGTGGCAGGTGAGTCGCGCGGTGGTGCGCGAGCATGGCTGAAACTTGACGGGAGGACGTGCGGTGGCTTGGGCGGCAGTGCGCTCAGTGAGCGAGAGTGAACAGTGATAGAGAGTGCCGGTGGCGCACGGGTTTGACGGGCAGAGGCGCGGTGGACGGTGAGCTTCAAGGGGTGTGGCGTCTGAAACTTAGAATTTGGGGGGGGTGAAATTTCAATTGGGGATTTTGACTATTAGTCAATCCTCAATTGAAAATTTCCAAAATTACAATATGTTCCTTCTTTTCCGTAATTAGTGGACGCACCCAATTCCGCAAAACCTGCCAAAATAGACCCAAATCAGCCCCTTTTTTCAATTTTCCGGCTTTTTTTTTTTTTTCAAGGAACAAACTGAAAATTAAAACAAACATGAAATAAAGATAAGGGTGAGAAAAGAAATCTTGGGTAAGCTCCAAGCAGCGCCTTTGTTTAACGTCCGAAGGCTGGACATAATTCAAGCTCGATTTAGGCAATTTGAGGCGGGGCCAAACTCATAGCTTCACAAGTAACCAATTGCGCGCCTTCATGATATGGTTTCAACAACTGACCATTTACTTTGATAATTTTCTGTGTGTCCAAACTTTGAATGACAACGGCACCATGGGGACTGATGCTCACAACCTCAAACGGTCCCAACCAACGAGATTTTAACTTTCCAGGCATGATCCTTAAGCTAGCATTGAAAAGCAAAACTTTCTGACCAACTTCAAAAGTCTTTCTTCGAATGTACTTGTCGTGAAGAAATTTGGTATGCTCCTTGTATCGACTCGCATTATCATAAGCTTCCAATCTGAGCTCCTCTAACTCTTGCAACTGAAATTTTCTTTCTCGACCAACTAAATTCTCTTCTAGGCAGCAGTTCTTCACAGCCCAGAAAGCTTTATGAGCCAGCTCGACTGGTAAGTGGCATTGCTTCCCAAAAATCAGTCGGTAGGAAGACATGCCAATTGGTGACTTGAATGCTGTGCGGTATGCCCATACCGCATCATCCATCGCTAACTCCAATCTTTACGTCTCGGATTCACTATCTTCTCGAGTATATTTTCACCTCCCGATTGGAAACTTCAGCCTGTCCATTTGATCTGGATGGTAGGCAATGGCAACCCTATGATGAACTCCATATTTCCGAACAACGCCCAAAGTTCAAGCAAAATGGGATCCTTGATCACTTATGATGGCACGAGGTACACCATACCGTTAAAAATGTTAGTCTTAAGGAAACCCGCAACCACTTTGAATCGTAGTTCGGTGGCCTTGACTTCCACCCACTTCAAACATAGTCGACAACTAATAAAATGTAAGAATTTCCAAACGAACTAGAAACGGACCCATAAAATCCATACCCCAAACATCAAAAATCTCACATACCAAGATAGGAACTTGAGGCATCTCATTATGAGAAGAAATATTACTGCTCGCTGGCAAATGGTCACAACTCTGTAAATTGTAAGATCCCTAAAGATTGTTTCACAATAGAAACCACTATCAAGAATTTTATGGGCTGTCCATTTCGGACCAAAATGACCTTCACATGCGTGGTATGACAAAACTCTAAAATGGAATGAATCTCATCATCGAATGCAACGTCGAACGACTTGATCGAGCATGTTTTCCACAACAAGGGTCGTCCCATATGAAATACATTGCTTGGCTCCTCGCTTGTTCTTACGCGCGCTTTCCATTCCCTTAGGAAAAACTTTAGCCGTTAAATAATTAACCAAATCAGCGCATCATGGAGTCTTACCTTCAACAATCAAGAATCGTTCATCCGAAAGTCGTCGGTATGGGCACACCGTCTCGACTTCAACTGCAGCCTCCGAGACGATCAAGAACTAAATTCTCGGCTTCCTTCTTATCCTTGATTTCCAAGTCAAATTCCTGCAACAAAAGTATCCATCGGATTAAACGAGGTTTAGATTCTTTTTTGGAAAGCAAATACTTGAGAGCTGCATGATCGGAATATACAACAACTTTAAAACCAATCAAATATGATCTAAATTTTCACAAGCAAAAACAATGGCCAAAAGCTCCTTTTCCGTTGTTGTGTAGTTGCATTGAGTGGGGTTGAGAGTCTTGGAAGCATAACAGATAACATGACTTTCTTTCCCAACTCTTTGCCCGAGAACAGCTCCAACGGTGAAGTCACTGGCATCACACATGATCTCGAATGGCTCTCCCAGCATTGGTGGTCGAATGATGGGGTTGAGGTCACTTGTGTTTCAACAGATCGAAAGCTTCCTTGCATTTTTCATCGAACATAAAAGTCACATCTTGATGAAGCAACCTTGTGAGAGGTTGAGCAGATCTTCGAGAAGTCTTTTATGAACGCCAGAAAACCTACATGGCCTAAGAAAGCACGAATCTCTTTCACAGAGATGGATAAGGTATCTTGACAATCGATTAATTTTGCCTTATCTACTTCTACACCTCTTTCGTAAATCACATGACCAAGCACAATTCCTCCTCGACCATAAAACGACACTTTTCAAAGTTTAACACAAGATTAGTGTTAATGCACCTCAAAACTTGATCAAGATTAGTCAAACAAGTATCAAAAGAATCTCCATGAATCAGAAATCATCCATAAAATTTCAATGCGCTCAATCATATCGAAAAAATGCTCATCATACACCGTTGAAAAGTACCAGAGCATTACATAATCCAAACGGCATACGATTTACATGCAAACGTACAAACGGACAAGTAAAAGTAGTTTTTCCCGATCTTCTTGAGCTACAAAATTTGGAAATAACCCGAATAGCCATCAAGAAAACAAAAACTCTTTTCCACCAATCTCTCAAGATCTCGTCAATAAATGGTAAAGGAAATGATCTTTCCTAGTGGCATTATTCAACTTCCTAAAATCTATGCACATACGCCAACCGCTTGAAGCCTCATGGGAATCAATTCATTCTTCTCATTTTTGACTAATCGAAACCGACTTTTAGGTACCACATGAACAGATCATACCCATGCACTATCGAAATCGGATAAATAATCCCCAAATCAAGCAATTTAAGAATTTCTTCAAGACAACTTCTTTCATGGCAGTGGTTCAATTTTCTTTGAGGATCTCTAGAAGGTTTACTGTTAGGCTCAAGTAAGATTCTATGCATGCAAGTAGAGGACTTATACCTTGATGTCGGCTAAAGTCCAACCAATGGTAGTTTTATGATCTTCAAAAGTTTAACCAATCTTACCTGCTCCTCACAAAGGTCCTTGCTTATAATGACCGGCGCAGTGTCGTGTTCGCCAAGAACACATACTTCAAATGCTGAGGTAACACCTTCAACTCCAGCTTGGTGGTTTCTCAACGATGGAAAAATCCGTTTTCTACTGGTCGGGATGGGCATCCTGCTCGACAGGTGCCGAATTGGAACTTCTTCCGCAGAGTACATCAACTTGATAATCTCTTTAATGGCGTCATTTTCCTCTGTTTTTCCATCTTCTTCACTCAATGCACTAACGAGGACGTGTTTCAGCTCATCATCCCCGAAATTCTCAACAAAGTTCTCAACCAAAGGTCAATAATATCAATCATGAAAATGTATTCAGATCTTCAACATGCTTTATAGCTTCAATACATTAAATGTGACTACGCTCCATCAAATTCGAGGCTCAAAAGACCCTTATCTACATCAATTTTGCTCTAGCGCTTTCATGAATGGTCTTCCTAATAAAATAAAAGATCTTCTTAAAGAAGGTAATCATCCATGTTAACAACATAAAAATCATCAGAAAATACATATTATTTACTTTCACAAGAATATTCTCAACAACACCTTCAGATATGCATTAGACCTATCTCGCTAATTGAATGACAACACCAGCTTGTTTCAAAGGCCCTAAATTTAAGTCCTTATACGTAGTATGGCATGACATTTATTGATGCGCCTAGATCTAACACGACTTTCTCGATCCTCCGATTGCCAATTATGCATGGAATAGTAAACATACCAGGATCCTTACACTTTTGCGGCAATTTTCTTTGAATAACAAAGAGACACATTCTCACTTACTCTAATTTTTGCATCATTCCCGAACTTCATTTTTTGTGAGCAAAGCTCCTTCAAGAATTTCAAGGCACTGGAACTTGTTTAATTGCATCAATCGAGGCAAGTTTATCTCTACCTTCTTGATAACTTCCAAAATGTCTTTGTCATCCTCCTCTTCTTGTTGCGTACAACCGGAAGGAAATGGAGGTAATCAATGATTGAGAATTTAAAACTTTAGTTCTCCATTTACCTTGGAGGAGTTGATATCTCTGGAAGTCTCAGCCCCTCATGACTTTGGGTTTTCTCACTTCTTCCTTTTAGGCTCGGTTCAACTAACATCTTCCCACCCTTAGAATAACAATGACACGCTCTCCTTGGGATTCAACTCCGTTTGAGATGGAAGTCATTTGGTTATTTTGTAACCGATTCACTTGAGTGGCCACCGAGTAATCTGTGTTCCCATACTTCCCAACGCGGCTTGCGTCTCTTGCTGGAATGATTGCTGACTTTGCACCAAGTTCTTGACAATCTCACCGCCTGGCGAGACTCTTCATGATATCACCATATTCGGTTCTGCACGGGCGGGATGGGCATACTGACCAGCGTGTGCAGGTTTCTGCACATACGCCTGTGCTCTTGCGATTCCATCTGAAATTTGGGTGGTTTCTCCAGCCTGGATTATATGTGTTGGAGAAAGGATCATTTTCCTATACCTTTGTGCATTCATATGTTGCTCATCTCCGATCCCATACATGCTTGCTCGCAGTGATTTTCCGCAGTAGGACAAGATCGTGATAATGAGTATTTTCAAGACAAATCACATTTCATCTTCTCGAGTTTGAGTTACGGCAAAGCCTCTAACTAAGGAAGTTAGAGCATCAATTTTCTCATTCACTCCCGAGTTTTCGCCATGTGAACCGGTCTGAACGGTCATCATCCTCATCTTCATATTGTTGTCCATTGAAACCATGTCAAGAATGAGTTGTGTGGCTTCCTCCAATGTTTTGTTTGTTAAACTTCCCCAAGCAAGATCAACAATCTTCCTATCAAGAGGAGACATACCACGATAAAAGTAGTTAGTAAGCAATTGATATTCAAAAATCCATGATCGTGGCATTTACGACACAATTGTCGAAACCGCCCCAATAGTCGACAAGCTCTGCTTTCTTTTGCTTAATGCTACCGATAGCCATTCTCAAATTTGCGCTCTTGATTGTGGAAGAATTTCTCAAAATTGCTCTTCCAATCATCCCAAGTTCGAATCGAACTAGGAGGAAGATCAAAAGCCAATCTCGAGCTTTGCTCGCAATGTGAGAAAAGTTAGCAATTTCAAATTATCTTCAAAACCATTAGACGAAAGTCGCATAAACTAAATCAAACTCAAGAAGGTGCTTGTGTGCACTCTCTCCGTGTAAATCCCCAAACTTAGGTAGCACTTGAATGAAACCAGTCGTATTTCAAAGATTTCCATTGATAGTTGGCGAACGATGCACAACGGCGATTCTTCCTATGGCGGCCTAATTCCTTTATCACCGAGCTCTTGGCGGATTAGATTCACAACGTGCCTCTCGTCACCCATTGGAACTTCAACTATATGTTCAACTTCGTGGTCTAGTAAATTTGATCTAGCACCGCTTTAACTCATTGTTCGTTTTTCAATCTCCGCGGTCTTCTCGATCTCCTGGATTAAAATTAATTCACCTGCACGAGAAGAACGAGGCATAAACTAAAAGAAAATAACATAAATAAAAATGGCAAACCGAAAATTAGATAGAATCACCGCTTAAACCGATCCCCAACGGCGCCAAAATTTGGTGCGTCATTAATTAAAAATAATCGATCGACAAACAGTCGGTATGCCCAAACCGCATGCACAGCAGTAGGCAAAATATTCGATCGACAGACAATCGGTATGCGCAAACCATGCAGAGAGAAGAAGCAAAATCGTCTCCCAAGGGATCGGCGAGAATTCTCCTAAACTTTCGACCGCAACGTAACCACGAATAAATTGGGAATACTAGAAACTAGGAATAATTAAATAAACAATAAATAAAAGAAGGAATTGAATTATGATTAAAGAGAATAATATTGAGAAATGTAACAAATGCGTGAAGATATTCCGGCAACCAATTAATTCCACCCTAGCTTGATCTTTTGCTCATTGATGCAAAGATAACTTTAACTCATGCAAATAAACCGCTTATGACCACCAAGACGCTTCGACGCGATCTTATCTCTCCTTAGCTTCTCGATAATTAGGAAGATGTTTCACTAACTATTTCTCTAATCGATCGACAACCGTAAGAGACGCCTATAGGTTTAATGAGCCAACAAAGATTAAGAACTAGAGAAACCCGATTCAAAACCGATAAACTCGACGCAGATTACCGAATTAAGATTGTTATTCCTCGACCAAGGTCAATTTACCACTAATCAAACCTAAACCACGATTACGTATGGCCGATTTAATTGGCTATTAATTAATTCCAACTCACTAAATATTCGCGACTACCTAGTGGATTGAAACAATTAAATCACGAGAAAATAGAGAACAACAAATACTTGCATACAAATTAAAGGATAAATAACAGATTAGATCTCACATAAAATCGTGCTAGGCTTCCTTAATCGCTGCTGCGAATAAAAGAGATTAGCTAGAACTCATATAGAATAAAAGCAAACAATAAATAAAATGAAGAAAGTCACTACTGGAATAAAGATGAAAAGAAGACAAAATGGTTGATTACTCATCCGAATGTCTTTTGCGTGAATAGCCTCAAATTCCAAAATGGAGCGTGGATTGCGTATGTGTTTGGAAGCGTGGATTGTGTATGTGTTTGAGGCGTGAATTCAAGTGTGTGGCGTGAGTTATTTAATTCTCAAAACAACTAAACTAATTAATATCATTAACCTAATCTAAATGGGCCGAGAACATGGCCAACAAGAAAAGGCTAAATAAAATAATATCCAAAACAAATAAAAGCTTCCATAATAATAATATCCCATATTAAATCTTCCTTCACTTCTTTGGCTTTAAATTCTTTCCAAAGTCATGCTTTTTCTTCCAAAATAAAATCAACACCTACAAAATCCACAAAATATGCAATTAGCTTTATAAAATAGGATTAAGTAGATATTAAGCATTTAAACTCCTCAAAAATCAACCAAAATATGCGTATAAAATACGCCTAATCAACTTGCTCTTAGAGCTATATTATTGACTTGTCAAACTTTAGAATACACAAGGGTTTTAGGAAATACAGAAATAACCTGTATATGCTACTTGATAACATCTGTTTTTCATGCTCATGATAATATAATAACTGAATATGCATCTCATGTGTATGCAGACAATAATCTCATATCTGTAATACCATATCTACGCACTTCTTGTGTTGAGACGTATGCCTCCTTCTGAAACACATTGGCCAGAAGGCCACTATGTGTACACAAACTCTTACTGGCAGCTCGTCCAACATAGGGCCGATATCGTCATTCTCCCGTAGATAGGTAAATGCAGCATGCTCAAAACAAAAAAGTCAAACAATTCTCAAATAATAAATATATCAATACGCAAATAACAATTTAGCACGTGCTATCTTTAGTTCGAAAGCCCACCTGTCAAGACTTTTCACTCAAGGAAATTAAGATTCTCCTCTTCTTCATTTTTCACTTCCTTCCCTCTTCTGGTTGTACCTTAAATTAATATAAGGTAAAATTAGTATAGGGAAGACATATTTTATTCTTTAAAGAAAATAAATTCTTATTTTCTTTCCTTCTTCTTCTTCTTATAAATTATTTAAAATATCCACTTAGGCTTTCGGTTACTAGGGATTACGAGTCTTTCGTGCTATTGCATCCTTCAATTTCTAACATTTTCTTGATCGACTTATCTCATCTAGTTCACTTGAGTTCACTTGAACAAAATAAGGACTTAACTAAACAAATATTTTGATTTTATTTTCAGAAGAACTAGATTTTAACATCTCATCAACTAAAACAATCAATGATCATTTCTCTTGTTTAAACCCATTTCTAATCTCTTAGCTTATTTTCATAAGCACTTGGTTACACATAGTCTACTTATATAACTTCTTTACAATTAATTTCTAAATAAAATAAGAACTTGAAATCAACTTCAATACTCAACTTTTATTTAACTTATATATGCTCAAATATACTATTATCAATCATCTTCACACTTTAATTGTTCTTCTAAACTTAATTATATCACATGCCCTTCAACTTTCCTTAGTAACATTTAAAAGAAAATTCAACATAATCTTTCACTTTTAACATAAACTAATTCTTAACATGCTTAACCATTCTCTTAGAACTCATAAGCATGTTCATACCATTCCACAATTTTCAAAATCATTAATGCTCTTCAACTTGAACTTACTAACCATGAATGTAATTTTTAACTTAAACTTCCATTTAAATCCCAACAAATGCTTATTCATGCTCTATTATCCTTAATAAACCTTAATTTATAAGCATCTTTGTATAATCTTAAGCTAAACATGAACATATCACATTACATATAAACTAACTTTTTTCAACTTTTACGTATGAACTTTAAAAAATTTAGATAAATTATATTGTGCTTACTTCACTTCATAAAGCTCATATATCATGTTATTTGAAGCAAATAAAATCAAATCTCCATAACTCTTTTTCTTCAAAAATTTCATCTTTATTTAAACTTTGATTTTCATCAAATTTCTTTCTAATCTCATGCTTAAACATGCTTAATTCCATAAATATAAATTAAATCTAAGCATAACATCATATAATCTTAACATCAAACTTAGGTATAACCTCTTTTCTAAATCACAATAATTTCACAATTATTTCAATATTTAAGCATAATCTAACTTTTAAATCATAAATCTAACAATAAACATAGCTATAATCACCACATAATACTTCTATTTCAACTTCACACCATCATAATCTAAAATAAAAAATTTAACAAAAATTAACAAAAATAGGCATATAAACATGATAAAAAGTGATAATCTACCTTCAAACAAACTATTTTAGTGATTTAAAACAGTTTGGAGCTTAAGGTTTAAGCTTAGAACAAGAAAAGAATTTAGTGTGTAGTGTGTGAGTGTCGAAAATTAGGGGTTTGGGCGGTTTAGATGATGATGAATAGTAAGGATGTGAAACTTATTTATCTGAATTTTTATTTTGTTTTTACATTATTTAATTAAAGTGATTATTCATCACTTTTTCTAGAAAATTCCAATACTATTTTATTCTACCAGTTAAATAATACTGGTTATAGTATGAATCACAGTATCTAACACTGATAATGTAAATAAATTTTATTTAATTGCTAATAACATTTCTTTGATCATTAAGATCAAAATAGTCGATCTATATAATAATTCGAATTTCTAAAATTAATTCTTCTATTTTCAAATTCTAGAATTTTTTTTCTCATTCACATTTTATTTCACTAGTTGTAATCAAATATTTTCTATTTTAATCACTTCTATTTTCTTTCTTCTTAAGGATGCAATGCCCTATTAGACCTCTAATTCTCAATTAATTACTGTTTAAAAATTAGGGGTATTACATGTGTTGTAGTAACCCGAAAATCTCTTAGTCTTAATTAGAGCCTTATTAAGCAATAATTAAGGGCTTAAAGGTATTACATCCTTACAAATTTATAAAGAAATGCATAATAAATTAGAAAATGATAGAAATTGATAAATTTCTAATCGAATGAGCAAAATTTAGAAGAAGTGAATATTATTCGAAATGAGTTTTATTATGATGAAATGTGAAGTATGTGGTTATTATTGTGTGTTTGAATGGAAATTTCATTAAATAGAAAATGTTCTAAAGAAATTGTATTAATTATTGTTTATGTGAGATTTGTTTATAAAATGAAATAAAATAATGTTTAAGCTACTAAATGGCTTAAATAAATTTGTTTTATTTATATCTAGTGATAAAGGAATTATTTTCTATAATTTTTGAAATTTATGAAATTAAAGAATAATTATTTGAATTTTTGGCATATGAAAGAATTAAATCTATGTTTATATGATATGTATTCTAATAATGGATTTAATTATTTTGGATCTTTATATTAATGAGAAAATTGAGTTTTTACTATTAAAGAATATTAATTTCCAATGTTAGCAATTTTAGAAAATATTTATACAATTTTCGAAATTATGAGAAATAAATGAAAATGAAAAGAAATTTATTAAAGCTATATATATATATATATATGTGTGTGTGTGTGCCTTCTAGAATTTTATTCATTAGAAATCATCTTCTACCTCCATCCTCCCTCCCATTTTCGAACACACACACAAAAATTTTCTTCACTATCAATCCAAAGTTTAAGTGTAGAAATTGTTGGAAATTATTCCAAAGAAGGTAAATACCTTGTTTAATCCAAGTTTTTGTGGTTTAAATTAATGAACATGATGTTCTTCCAACCTAGGGTTTTTGAAAATTCTATGATGTGATTTAAGGTTGATTTGTTTAATTTTTGTTATGTTTATTGATTTAATTATGCTTATGATGCTTAAATAACATAAGCTATGGTTTAAATTCTTTAAATTCATAAAATTGGAAGATTAAAGTAGCATGCATGAACCCTGATTTTGTATGTGAATTATGTGTTATGATTTGATTAAATTGAGTTTAGATAAGTGTTATTAAGTGAGAATAAACATGATTTGATAAAAGAAATTGGAAGAAATTGAAAGAATGTATAATCTCTCATTTTCGAAAATCATGAGGTTGAATGAACTTTGAATTCTTGATTTTATTTGATGTATTTGATATGATTTTTGAGATCTATGATATAAATAATGCTTAAGTTGAATTTATAAGATTTTATGGACATGAAATGTAAAAGTTGAAAATTAAAGTTTAGTGCTAAGTTGTTGGATTTATATGATGATCTTGATTAAGATTGGAATTGATTATGGATTGATGATCATTGATGATGAATAAGTATGAATGTGAGTTGTTTGGAATTAAATGAATTATAGATTGAAAAGTTCATATAATTACATTTATATGTGGTTGAAGGGCATAGCATAATGATGTTATAAATGGATGAATTTGAACTTGTTTTAATTTGTTAAATGTGTATTGAGACATATGGTGATGATTTGGTGGAATTGGGATAAGTTTGGTGGATTTGGTATTGAAATGGCGATGCATTTTATAAAAGATATTCTGCCGAAATTTCGTTAGAATTTGTTTATTAATAAGATGTTTTGAGGATTGAATTGGTGAACTTATGATAAGTGTTTAAGTGGAATTTATTCACTTGAAGTTGTTTAATTTCTTTGATTATAGCATGTTATGTGATTTTCTAAGATTAAAGTTTATTAAAGAATAAGTTATGAAAAGATGCAATAAGCCTAACCTAATCTTAGATTTGGGTAGGACTAAGATTGAGTTGTGATATGTTCAAGTGAACAAGAAAGTTTGCTAAATTCGATAATTATCTTATTTTACAAGGAACAAGCAAAGGAAATAGAGAACTGAAAGACGAAGGAGAAGACGTATTAAAGTGAACAGTATCAGGTGGATAATGATTCTTAAATTATTTTCTGAGCAAAGTTAATGGTTATGTTTCAAATGTATTACTATTGTAAGAATGTTTAAACTACCACATGGTGGTTATGTTGATAATGATTGATTTACCACATCGTGGGTATGACGTTAATTGACCTATCTACGGTAGGAAAATGATATATACTGTGCACAGGTTTATGGCCGTGAGCTTGTAAATGTAGGCCGGTCATGGTATTGGGGGGAGGCTTACTTCCCATTACCGAATGACGTAGACAGGGTATGACCGTGGTTGGTAACCTTCGGGACCAACACGGGTATGTGATGCCGGTATGTTATAAAATATGAATGTGATGTGATAGAATAATAAGTTATTTTCATGAAGTACTTACACAGGTTGTCTTTTCAACTTCTGTGTTAAGCAAAATTTGTAAGATATTGATTAAAGTTTTGAAAGTTAACGTTTTGGTAATTACCAACTGAGTACTTTCTGGTACTCATGTCCTCAAATGTATTTTCTGTGTGGTGCAGGTTGAGCTTGGAAGGGATGCGGACATTGGAGCTGAGCTGGGTCTTTTCTTTTGTTTTGATTAGATATGCCCGATTGTCATGTCTTCATACATGACATTCACTACTCTTCCGTTGTTGACTCTGTTACTTGAAATATACTTTTGGCAAAAACCTTGTAAATACTTATAAATGCTTGTGTACTTGTTGTTGAGGCTGTGACCTCGTTTGTTATTGTCGTTTGCTGTTGGTTGTTGGCTGTTGTGCAGGTTGGCTTATCCATATTTTAGGGGATATACCGTTTGTTTGTCGAAAATTTTATTCCTTTAAACCAGTCACGGCTTGATTATTTAGTTAATTACCTAATTAAATAGTCGGGTCGTGACATGTGTGTACCGTGAACGACCATGAATCGTGCACGGGCGTGTACCATGCATGGTGTATAGCATGCACGGGCGTGTACCGTGTACTGATGAGTGGTGTGCATGCTGCTAATTAGTGCCCGCCACTCATGAGTACACGACAAGCATCCATGCATCGTACATGGTTCATTAATACCATTCACACGTGCTAATTAATGTGTTATTAACTCATTAAATGATCCTAAATACTAAATTAATCATTAGAGTAACATAAAATTAACAAAAAATATATATGGAGCATAAACAAAGAACCATGTACAACCGTGTACTCAAGAACTTAATGTTTTTCTTGTTCTAACCGTTAAAATTATCGTTTCAATAACATAAAATAAAATAAAAATATAACCTAAATTTCATCCTTGTACACCATGTATGAAAAATATTTTTAAAATTGAAAACATATATTAATTTATCTTAACTCAAGAATGCTCGATGTTGCGGTTTCGATTTTCGCTATTCGAAGAAATGCAGGTAACGTAAACTAATTATTTTCGCCTCCCTAACATTTTTTTTAATTTTAAGGTTACAATAATATTATTTGTGATTTCAATTGAATGTCAACACTTTTTAAAAATAAATATTTACCAACCTCTCTTTCAATTAATGTGTCAACATCTCTTTTGTCATATTTGCTTCGTTAATTTCGAATGAGAGAAGAGAAGTCGTCAAGACTTTTTTGAAAGAACATGTCCACATCAGTGCAACTTTTTGAATTGTCATAAGGGCAATATTGTCTTTTAAAGTCAAAATGGCTATAAATTTCTAGTTTTATTAGTGATGCTATAAAATTTATCTCTCTATTTTTTGTGTCACATCTATACATTTACACTATAGATTTTGAACTTCAAAAAAAAATATCAACCGTTGGAATGAATGTATGTATGTAGTGTATATGATATTAATAATTATTATATCGTGTATCTAGATGCATCGAAATGTACATCAATTATAGTTATTTGAAGAGTGATTGAGTGCGCTTATGCTAAACCACCATCTTTGACCATCTTTCAATGTTTTGTCATAACTTCTTCAATAAAATTTGAATCTCGAGCAGCTTTATATCGTAAAGCCGGTTCAAATACCTTTTAAATATCTTATCTAGGTGTCTAAACGGTTTCGGTTTTGAACCGAACCGAACCAAACCGATTATTTGTTAACCAAAACCAACAAATTCAAGTTATCGGTTCGGTTTCGCCCGTAGTTGAAAAATTTCGGTTATTGGTTAACCGATAACCGAACTGTTCGAACCAAAAACCGTTTTTTATTTTTAATTATTATTTCAATTATTAATTAATTAATTAAAATTATGAAAATCAATTTTAATTATTACTTTATTAATTATTGTTAAATATTTTATCTATTTTAATAAGTTTCAGCTTTTAATTATTATTTTATTTATTTTAATTACTATTTTATTTGTTTTTATTATTATTTTATTTGTTTTATTATTAATTAATTGTAATTCGGTTTTCGGTTAATCAAAATCGAACCGTCGGAACCGATCGGTTTTCGCTAACCAAAATTTAAAACTGTTCGGTTTCGGTTCCACTTTTTGGAGAAATTCGGTTCGGTTAATCGAAAAATCGGCTCGCTAATCAAACCGAACTGCTAGACACCCTAATCTTATCCATTCCTAGAATTGAAATATTTAGAGTTAATATCAGTGCAAAACTAGAAGGTCACCTTAAATGTCTTAAATGTTACTGATTTCAAGAGTCTTTTATTTATTACATACATGAACTTCTCTTTTACATTGTAGCCGATAAATAGCCTATCTTATGTAGTGAAAGGAAGACACGATCCATTGGCAGAGCTACACTGGGCCTGGCCCCAACTTTTTTTAAAAACTAGGTATATATTTGATATGTAAATACATTTTCAAAAATTTCGTTTAGTCTGATGAATAAGGTATTTCATTATTTGTTGGAGGTCGCGAGTTTGACCCTTAGCTTTGACCTTTATCCTTTTTTGGGTTTCTTCTTCCTTTCTCTTTTTCTTTTCTTTTTGACGTTTTTCCTTTTTTGGTGTTTCTTTTCCATTCTTTTTATTCTCTTTCTTTCCCTTTTTTTTCTATTCTGTTTTTCCTTTTTTTTTTCCTTCCCTTCTTTTGTCTCTCTTTCTTTCCTTATTTTTTCTATTCTTTTGCCATTTTTTCTCCATCTTCCTTTCTTTTCCTCTTTCTTTCTTTCCTTTTTTTTTTCTTCTTCTGCTTTTTTTTTGTTTGTCTTTTTTCCCTTCTCTATTCTATTTCTTCTTTATTTTGTGATCTTTTTTCTTTTTCTTTCTTATATAATTTATTTTATATTGATAAAATAAAATATATATAAATAATAACATCAGATATGTGAATTAACTCTTACTAAACATGTATGTCCTCTCTATAGATATTTAATATTTAATAACTAAATCTATTGTAGTTAATAGGTTATGATTTTCATCTCTCATTTAGAGATTTTGGTTCGATACCTCTTAGCTACATATTTTCCTTTTTCTTTTCCTATACTTATTTTCCTTTATCTTTCTTTTTCTATAATTTATTTTATGTTGATAAAATGTAATTTCTTTTTTCTATAATTTATTTTATATTGATAAAATAAAAGATATATCCAAATAATAAAATTTTATATATGAATTAATATTATCAATAAAATTTCTAAAATGGATTATAATAAACTCATTATTATCATTTGATTACAACTTGAAAGTCAAGGTTAATATTTCTTTTGTTTCATTCCTATATCTTGTTTATTGCTGTATTTCAATGGGCTCAGATTCGGACTTCTTTCAACTCAGCTTATCTATCTTGTCTGTTCAAAGGCTAGCTAGGGTTTTACCTTTTCACTTTCGCGCATTTCACCTGTTGAAATTTTCACGATTTCACCGGCCATCTGAAGGGTCTCTGTCTCGTTCGGTATTTTGCCATTTGTTTAACTTGCTACGCTGCTTATTGTTGGCATCAATGGCGGGAAAAGGCGACGGACGAGCGATCGGGATCGATTTGGGGACAACATATTCATGCGTGGCAGCGTGGCAGCACGACCGCGTCGAAATAATCGCGAATGATCAGGGCAACCGCACCACGCCGTCTTACGTGGCCTTCACCGACTCCGAGCGCCTCATCGGAGACGCCGCTAAGAATCAAGTCTCCAGCAGTCCAACTAACACTATTTTCGGTGAGTTTTCTCTTTTATGATAGTTATTATGTCTCGCTATTTTTCACGGTTTTTGTTTAATTTTTTCCTTTTTCCTGCCATGATGTATTTTTGTTACGTGTGAGAGGGATAGACAGTGCCAGAGAGAGGATAATTTTTTATAAAATAATTATTACGACCTCGGTCTTCGGGATGTCCTAATTACTATATGGTTCAGTGATTCATTCCACTTCGTGATACAAACCAGCCAGGACTTGCTCAAACTAAGTGATTTGTTTCAAAACCAGAAAATTGCAAATATATATTTTAGGAAATTCTTGTTTATTTGATATTTTGTAAATGTGATTGAGCTGGCGCTATTAGCCCCAATCAAAGTCCACATTGATATATGCATTCCCCATCCAAGCACAATTTTTTATTTTTTATATCCTGCACTCTAAATTTAGTTGTTCTATCTTTCTATACACCGGCTAGTTGAATTTTTTCTTGCTGTGTTGCAGACGCAAAGAGGCTGATTGGCCGAAAATTCAGTGACCCAACGGTTCAGAGTGACATGATACTCTGGCCATTCAAAGTCTTTCCTGACCCCAGCGACAATCCTATGATAGTAGTAACCTACAAAGGTGAGGAGAACCAGTTTTCAGCTGAGGAGATCTCTTCAATGGTGCTCACCAAGATGAAGGATACTGCCGAGGCGTATCTTGGATCAACTGTGAAGAATGCTGTCGTTACGGTGCCTGCTTATTTCAACGATTCTCAGCGTCGGGCAACCAAGGATGCTGGAGCCATTGCCGGCCTTAACGTCATGAGGATCATCAATGAACCTACTGCTGCAGCTATAGCATACGGTCTGGATAAAGGGGCTACTTGTTCTGGGGAAAAGAATGTGCTCATTTTTGACCTCGGTGGTGGTACTTTCGATGTGTCTCTTGTGACTATTGAGGCAGGAGTCTTCGAAGTGAAGGCTGTTGCTGGTGATACTCATCTTGGAGGCCAGGACTTTGATAATAGGATGGTGAATCACTTTATTCAAGAGTTCAAGCGCAAGAAGGACAAGGATATTAGTGTGAACCCAAGAGCTATTAGGAGATTGAGAACTGCTTGTGAAAGGGCCAAGAGGATCCTTTCCTCCACTCCCAAACCACAATTGAGATTGAATCGTTGTTGGATGGGATCGATCATTTTTCGACTATCACTCGTGCTAAATTTAATGAACTTAACATGGATTTATTCAGCAAATGTAAGGAGCAGGTGGAGATGTGCTTGCAGGACGCAAAGATGGAGAAGAGCAGTGTTGATGAGGTGGTGCTGGTGGGAGGGTCGAGTAGAATTCCCAAGGTGCAAGAGCTGTTGCAGGAGTTGTTCAATGGGAAGGAGGTGTGTAAGAGCATTAATCCTGATGAAGCTGTGGCATATGGTGCTGCTGTGCAAGCTGCCATGTTGAGTGGTGAAGGCAGTCAGAAGGTGCGGGAATTGGTTCTTTTGGATGTTACTCCATTGACGCTTGAATTGACTGTTACGGAGATGTGATGTCCGTGTGTGTTCCGAGGAATACAAGTATTCCAACAAGGAAGGTAAAAAGAATTTCACCACGGTGACGGACAATCAGACCAGAGTGTGGTTTTCAGTGTACGAGGGCGAAAGAAGCATGTCAAAAGAAAACAATCTGTTAGGGACATTCGTGCTTGCAGGCATTCCAGCGGCGCTGAGAGGTGTTCCTCAAATGAATGTGTGCTTCGACATTGATGCGAATGGTGTCTTGAATGTGTCAGCGGAGGACACGGGGTCTGGATTGAAGAACAAGATCACCATCACCAACGACAATGGTAGGCTGTCTAAGGAAGAAATAGAGAAGATGGTGCGGGATGGCAAGAAGTACAGGTGGGAGGACGAGCAGCATAAGAAGAAGGTTGAGGCGAGGAATGCTGTGGAGGACTACGCCTACAAGATGAGGAACACCATCAAATGTGCACCCAACCTCACAGCAGACGATAAGAAGCAGATGGAGGATGCTTTCGAGTCTGCCATACAGTGGTTGGAGTCGAACAAACTTGCAGAGGCTGATGAGTTCAAAGACAAGATGAAGGAGCTCCAGGCTATTTTCAATCCCATCATTGCCAAGATGTAACAGTATCAGCGGTTCATGCCCCAAGATCGAAGAAGTGGATTGATTAAGACAACATGTATATTGGCGGGCAGTGATACTATTCTGTTTTTGTTGTTCCTTTTGTGTGTTTTTGTTGTTGAACACTCATGTTTCTCAGCTGTTTTTTGTTGTTCCTTTTTGTGTGTTTTTGTTGTTGATCATAGATTTCATGTAAAAAGAAACGGTATTTGGTATTCTGGATCAGTCTTTTTGTTTAATATATAACTAGTATATAATCCGTTGAGTTTCGATGGAGAATATTTTATATTGTGTTTATGGTCATAGTAAATAAAATAATCTTTATATTAGAGTAATGTGTTTGAATTTGATATATATTAGATGTATATTCACTTTATTATATTGTAGTTTATATGTACAAATTTAAATATTTATAGGCATGTTGATAATTATTCGTATCCGCCTAGAATGTATATATTTGTACCCGCTTTAAATCCGATTAATTATTCAAGTCGTTTAAATTTATAAATATAATTTGTTATAGTGATTGGTTATTCTTCCGAGAAAAATCGAGCATTACAAAGTAAACATTAATAATAAATAGTATAAATAACAAAAGATCAAAAATGAAAAAAATGTCACATAAGCATGTATAGTTAACTATTAGTTAACCAAATATGTTTAAATTTATACATATAAGTTTTTGCAATAATTGATTATTTATCTCAATAATAACTCAAAATTACGAATAAATATTAATAATAAATAATATAAATAACAAAATTAAAAAATAGAGAACATTTCTAGCATATACATATTCACACTCGTCCCACATTTGATTAATTATCCGAACCTATTTGATTTTATAAATATAAGTTGTTACAATAATTAATTATTCATTTAAACAAAACTTGAACATTAAATAGTAATTATTAATAATCAATAATGTAAATAACAAAAGATTTAAACTAAGAGAATTTCACATAGATATCATGTAATGTCTTAACCTGTTTAGAATTTTTATTTATGTCATTTTCACAAATCGGATTAAAAGTGATTTAACTATAGGTCCTCATATAATTCTCGTATAGTAATATCCGCCAATTACTTAATTTTGTTTAAATTTACAAAATATTTAATTAATAGTAATTGGTTATCCTCACAATAAAATTTTGAATATAACTGTTTATTTCAAAATATTTTTACTAATAGTAAAGTTTCACAAAAATTAGATGCGAGATTCAAAATTTCACATAGGTTAGTCGATAAATGTTCGATCCCGTCTAGAATGTATATTCTTGTATCAAAATAATATAAATAAAAATAGAGAAAATTATGTTAAAGTCTCAATCTCGTGGAGTAGTATCCCCTAATTACTTAAATTCGTTTAAATTATACAACATATAATTAATAAAATATATATTATTCTAATAGTTTAAAATTGAGAAAGTCTCATATAAATCGATCAATATCTAGACCAGTTTAGAACTTATATACATGCATACGTCACAAATCCGAATAAAAAATGATTTTACTGTATGTTCTCGTATAGTAATATCCTCTAATTTTCCGAATTCGTTTAAATTTACAAAATATATAATTAAATATTGTTCTAATAATTGGTTATCTTCCCAATAGAATTTTAAAAGTAATTACTATTTATTTAAAAAAAGTTATTAATTTGTGAAGTCTCATGAAAAATTGATGTAAGTTTCAAAATTTGTTTATAAAAATAGTAGAAAATATATCATTTTATTTAGAACTTTAATTTGTGGAGTTCATAAGAAATCGATATGAGATTCAAAATTTATTAAAAAAATGGAACAAAATATATCATTTTATTTATCTTGAATTGGTAATATTTATTGAATTTTTTTAAAATAATAATAGTCAAATTAAGTTTCTCAATAAAAAAATATAATTATTTATTTGACCAACTAATTAATTGATTGTAATAACCCGAAAAATTTAAAATTTTTATTAGTGATGTTTAAACCAATTATGTGTGGTGCTTAGACCTTAATTATGTTTAAGGTAACCAACGAAGCAAATTAGAATCGATTCGTAGATCGAAAACTAGAGTAATCAAAAACTAGTGACTAATCCTATCGGATTAGGGTTTTCTGAATAGCCTGAACATAGAATGAAAGATCGAGAATGAATCTTGATGAAAGGATTTCATTTCTACAATCCTCTCACGAGAACATGTGAGAAGCCAAAGAATGAGAATTTTCGCACGCCGCCTTGCCACCCTTTAAAAGCACTATTTACGAGCCAAGTCAATTTCAATCATTGCTAATCATGAAATTTTTTGATAACAATCAAAATTCAAGGAGAAATAAATTATTATGAATTTAGAATTCATAAGAATCAATTTCTGAACGAAATTTCTGAAGAACTTAACCGAACGCCGAGGAATATACCGGAAAAACCCTAAACTATTCTGAACGAACCGAAACTCGAACCAAGAGTCTAAATCAATAAGAAATGATTTATAAGACTCAAATAAATGATGAAAGCTCAAGAATTCAATAGAATTTCGAATGAGCATAATTTAATCGCCGGACGCTGTTTTTCCGTGATAATTCGGAATTAACTTATCGGATGTCACCCGAACTTCATGAAATTATTATAAACATTGAAATAAGTCCTTTTAAGACTATTTAAAAAAATAAAACCTTAATGTTCTGTAATACCCCGATCTTCCCTAATAAGTTTATTTTTATTTTTAACTTAAAAGCTTAAATGGATTCTCAACAAAATTTAAGAACATATCTCCTTTAATTCTAACAAAAGAATCTACTACGTTTTGTATAATTTAATTCATTTAATTTTAATAATTTGCAATATTAGATTAGATGCAATTGACCAAAAAGGTGAATTCATTTTGATACTTTGATATTAAATTACCAAGCTTCCTTTTAGCTTGTCCATAGGTCTTTAATGTGGTGGGCCGAAAATAGAGGGAAGTCCATTCCCTTATTAACGTGTAGACATTTTGGGCCATTAATGGACCATTGATAGTTAATTAAATTAATTATTATTAGAATTGAATGGAGTGGCTTCCTCCACGTCACCTCATTTCTCTCTTAAATACCCACACCCTTTGACAGAACACTTTACCTTGTTTCACATGCCTCCAGATCGGTAACGTTTTCTCCATTGTTCTTAGTTCACTTCTTTTTCATTTTATAGCAATTTTTCTTAATCCCAGTTATCCGTGCATCATCTGTTTATGCAGAAACAAGCAATAACAAAATCCATTCCTCTATCTTGAACAAGAAATATTACAGTGAGTTATGCTTCTTCTCTGCCTTATTTTGTGAAAGATCAATGCTAAGATTTCGAAAATCATCAATACGCATTCAATATATACATGTTTTCCAGAGGCAAACCAAGCGCAGATAAGCTAGATTTACGAGTTATAAAATGTGAACTTAATAAAATAGAACCAAACAAAACAAATGAACTTAATCGACATCAAAGAAAAGGGCTCTATGTTTTATCTGTATGTGCTGCATGAGGAAGGCGAGATGTATGTATGTGTGCGTCGATTTCACATCGAGAGAGAGAGGGGAGATGGAGCTGAAGTCGCGGCGGTGATGGTGTAGCACGCCTACCGGCGATACGCCCCGGTCGAAGATGATGGTAGCGGCGGCGATCTCGCCGAGAGGGGAAGATGAGGCAGTTACAGTGTGTGTGTGTACATATGTGTGTGCACCGCGTGAACCGCGTGAGAAAAAGAGCAGGTGCGATGGCCTCAACGACGGCGCGGCTCGTCGACGACAACGTGCTGGCCGGAGAATGAGGAAACGGCAAAAGTCCGCGTGAGTGTGTGTCGTGTGCGTGAGTGAGAAGATGAGAGGAGAGTAGAGAGGAGGCTGAAGTGGTGGCGGCGGTCGCGCAACTCACCGACGGCGATGTGGCTGGCCGGACGTGGAGGCGACGGTGGCGAACTTGTATGTGTGTGTTCATCCGTGCGTTGTGTGTGTGAGAACCGAGAGGGAGAGAGATCCAAAATGGGGAAGGGAGCGGCGGCTAGGTTAGTTTTAGGTTAGTTTTTATTTTATTTTTATTGGGCTCATTTTCTTTGGGCCGAAATAATGTAGGAAAATCTGATTTTAGCCCTCTCCTGATGATCTATCTTAGATGTTTAATTCATCATACAATAATTATAAATCTAGCATGCACCTATATAATTAATTGCAACACGTAGGAGTTTTCTCGTGTTTACGTGCGAATCTGTCGGGGAAGAAAAGATCAAGACTCGTGCTTTGATCTTCTAGACTGTATTCCGTTTGCCTAAACTCCAATGTCGAGTGAGGACAATCTATGGAGAGTGCTATAGAAATTCGCCTTCTTCCTCCTTCTAAAAGTTTTCAAAAATTCTCTATTATGGAATAGTGATTCTCGAAAATATTGCTTAAGGATTCATCTTGATTTTCTCTCTCACCTTATATTTATAATGCAACCATAAATCTATCTAGATAGGATTTATGCATATCTAATAAATATAATCATATCACTTAAGATAGAGAGGATCAAGCAAAGTCCCAGTGGGACTCTAGAAGGAGGTGGACGAAAATCTCTCTAGCTCCAGACCTGGATGGGCCAGCCCAGGGATCAAATGCAAGGAATAAAGATGGGCCTCAAATAAATTAATTATCTTATGTTCACCTGAACATAAATTAATTCATAAACATTTATTCATGCCATTAGAGAATAAATGCCGACTTACCCTTTATTTTCAAGTTGAGTCGGCTTGCACTTAGACTTCACAAACCTCGTATTTAAGATATCGACGTCCATTAATTATTTACAACGCTCGACCGCTTAAAATAATTAATATCTTTAATTCCTTAAGTAGTACCACTCAACCTTATTATTGTACTCGAGATAACTTAACTCCTGGGTTTAGTACAATAAACCTTTGAGCTCCTTAAGGGACGCCATCATCCTAAACGGATACGGTGACTCGACACGTAACTAGATGACATACAAGATCGCCACCACCCAAGATGCAGAGAATCTGGGTTATATCATGTAACCTCACCCATAACAAGTCAAAGTGATGGTCAACAACTCATACTCACCTAATACCTTATCAAGGTTTAGATCAACGTAAGTCTCCGAGATCTAGGTTCTTCACGATGGTCGATAGAAGAACTCATCTCACCGTGATCCATCAATACGTCAAAGATGTACCAAGATAGACAAGCAACCAAGTCACGTCACTTATCTATACCATAGCTATACCGACAACTCGTCCTCAAGTTGTCTCACCAGATACTTTTTATATCTCATTAAGCTCGACCAATCATACGTACTTCGTGATCTACAACAAACCGTATGATCTAACTTATATATGAGATAAGGGACATACATATGCAATCAAGTAAACAATTCAGATATGAGATTGTAATAGTGGTAACATGAAACATTGTATACAAGCTCAACCAAAACTGCTTCCAGTATACAAATCCAACAATCTCCCACTTATACTAAAGTAAAACTTTTAGTATACAATGTGTTTCTCTACTAACTATTACAAACAACACCATCTCTTTGCTTCTCCCACTTATACAAAAGTTTCCTTTCTAAGTGGGTGCCATCTTGCGCAATCCAAGTCCTCAAATATGCTCTTCGTAGACTTTTTACGGTAGGCTCTTCGTGAATGGATCAGCTAGGTTATCTGTAGTACCAATCTTTTCTATCAGCACGTCTCCTCGTCTAACGATTTCTCATATGACATGGTACTTTCTCTCTATGTGTTTCATTCCCTCAGGGTCCGTGGTTCCTTCGAGTTTGCATCGCACCGAAAGTTATCACAAGAAACTATGATACTCTTGGGCAAACCAGTACCACATCTAGATCCATGAGGTAGTTCTTGAACCATACAACCTCTTTAGCGACCTCCGCTGCTACATATTCGCTTCCATGGTGGCGTCCGTAATGCATCACCGCTTGCACTCCGCCAGATACGGCCTCCTCCCAAGGTAAACACATAGCCCGAGGTAGACTTCTTCTCATCACGATCGCCTTGGAACCGAGTCCGAATAACTCAAAGACATTAGACTATCCGCATGGTAAACCAGCCTATAATCTCGAGTCATTTTCGTGTACTTGAGTATATGCTTTACCGCAATTCAATGAGCTTGTCCAGGATAGATCGATATCTAGCTACTATGCTCACCGTGATAGCGTATATCGGGCCTCGTGCATAACATTGCATACATGAGACTTCCTACGCGGAAGCGTAAGTGAACTTGTCTCATTTCCTCTATCTCCTTTACAACATAGGTGATCGCTCTTAGATAAAGGAATGTCATGCCCGAAGGTAGCAATCCTTTCTCGGCGGTCTCGCATACTAAAACGAGTAATCACAAGATCAATGTAAGACGCCCGAGATAAGCTCAACATTTTCCTCGCGATCTCAAGAAACCTCGATCCCAAGAAATTACGCGCATCTCCTATGTCTTTCATTTGAAATTGATCGGATAACCAACTCTTTACGCCCGATAACAACTTCACATTGTTGCCAAGTAGAAGGATGTCATCTACGTAAAGTGCAAGAAATACCACATCACCGCTGACATCTAAACGATACACACAATTTTCGCTAGCAACCGGGTAAATCCATAGACTTTACCACCTCGTCAAAGCGTAAGTTCTAGGATCGTGAAGCTTGCTTAAGTCCATAAATGGACTTCTTAAGCTTCCATACTAGATGCTCTTCACCCTTCACCACATAACCTTCGGGTTTGCGATATAGATGCCTCTACCTTCTTCAAGGTAACCGCTACAAAAGCGATTTTCACATCCATTTGCAAAACCTCGCGTTTAAGGGTCATATGGCTAGAAGAATTCGATGGACTTGAGCATTGCTACAGTGAAAAGGTCTCATCGAAATCGATGCCCTCAACTGAGTGTACCCTTTCGCCACAAGCCTCGCTTTAAAAGCCGAAACCGCTTCATCTCGAATCTCTTCCTCTCAGATACCCACTTACTACCTACGGCTTCCTCGCCATCCGGTAGAGGTGTCTTTCAGATACATCCATAGTCAGCATGGACTCAATTTCTAAGTCCATAACGGTGTGCCATGATCTTGCATCGTGTTCAGTATCGCGCCACCGTATGCCATGGGTCGATTGTTGCATGCTCGCTTCGACTAAATCCAAAGATTCACCCACGAACATAAATCGCCGGGTCGACGAACAACCTCCCACTCACGACGAGGCGCCATCGCACAATGGCAACGGTGGGTGCAGAACTTGTGGTTCTCCATCTTGCACAATTTGTCGGATAGGAGCTACTTGTACGGTCGGTATCTCCAAATGAACTCGACCCACTTCAATTTCTTGAAGTATCCGTGCCGATCCTCCCACTGACACGATATCTCGCACCTTTCGCTTAATCGGTGGTGGAATACGATCATCTTCTAATTTTTGAAGAATGATTTCAACTTTGGATTTATGGTTTTCATATATTATCCTCTTCTAAGAATCGGGCATTAGTGCTAATAATGGCCTTCCGATCCTTCTGACTATAGAAATAACCACCCTTCGCTCCTCTAGATAGCCAATAAATGACCTTGCTTCGCATCTAGACTCCAACTTGTCGCCCTTCTTGTTCAACACATGTGCCGGATCGCCCCATATCCTTATGTGATTTAAACTAGGCTTGCGCCCAAACTACAACTCGAAGCGGTCTTTTCGATCGACTTGATGGTACTAGATTTAGCAAGTATGCTCGTTGTTTCAAAGGCATACCCCCAGAACGAAATAGGCAATGTTGTATAGCTCATCATCGATCTAACCATTTCTAAGAGAGTCATATTTCTTCGCTCTGACACACCATTTTGTTGTAGTGTGCCCTGTGTAGTGAGTGGAGGTAATCCCACACCGCACCAAATAGTCCATAAACTCGTTCTCGAGGTATTCGCCACCACGATCGCACCACGCTGACTTGATACTTTACCAAGCTTCGCTCCACTTCCGCCTTAAATTCTTTGAATTTCTTAAAGCATTCTGACTTGCGGTGAAGCAAGTATATGTATCCGCACTCGAGTAATCGCCAATGAAAGTGACAAAACACTGCACTCACCACGAGCTTGTGTGGACATAGGTCCACACAGTCGAATGGATTAACTTCAACACTTCTTCGCTCTATAACCTTGCTTTGAAGGGTCCGGTCGACATCTTTCCTTTATACAGATCCGCAGATCGAACGGAGTAATCGTGAGATCACCCAACGCCCATTCTTAGCCGCCTTTGATCCTATTTAGATTGATGTGACCTAATCTAAGATGCCAGAGAAATGTGGTGTCATCTTGTGAAGAAAACTTTCTTCTTAAGGTTTGAAGTAGATGCAACATAGTTAAAGGTATTATGTTTGATAGAAATAATATAAAGTGAATTATATAAAGTGCCACCACGATAACTTCGTCATTTCTTATGATAGAAACACCACTATCAAAAACAATCAATATCCATGAATAAATAGTTTCAAACCGAAATAAGGTTTCACAAACTCCGCACGATAAAACGTCTTTCAATACTAAAAAGTTCTATCAAAATATAAAGTAACATCTCCGACCGCAACGCCCTCGACTTTCACCGCTGCCCATGGAGATCGTTATCTCGCCATCACAGCCCCTTGTCCGCAGGAACCCCGCAGGTGTAACAAACATGATCGATCAGACCAGATCTACTACCCATGAATGAGTAGAACAAGTCGCTAAACATGTTTCCATTACTAAAGCAAATGGCGACTTGAGCTTTGGGCATAGGGCACTGGCCTTCTAATGCCCGCCTTGCTGCATTGAAGCACTTGCCTCTCCTTCGCTTTTCAAGCCTCCGGTGGCGCATATGTTCTTGCTCCCATTACTCCCACTAGTTCCTTTGCCTCACCACCTTTGGTGCCCCTTTTCTTCTTACATTTTCAACGGAAAATTTGGGCCCCTAGATGTGCTAGCAAGGGCATGTGCTCCTTACCCATGACTCCTTCTGCGGCCACGAGATCATTAAGCAACCGACTAAGTGTATACTCGGTCTTGCTTATGATCGCTCACACCGAAAGTTCTCAAAAGACTTGGGCAAGCAGTTGAGAATGATATCGACCTTAGCTTCCGTCAATACCTCCTCCCAACCGATCAAGACTATCCATGAGACGAGTCATGGGAGACATGTTCATCGACCGAACTTCCTTCTTCCATCTTACAGCCAAGATTTCTCTCATTGTGTGAAGTCGATCGTTCGATCCGACCGCCCAAACTTACCTCGAGACTTGACCATATTTCGTCGCGCTCACCATCGATCGATGTCAGCACTGCATGCCTTTGGACATTGTAGTCATCATATAGCACTTGGCCATATTGTTCGACTTATGCCAAAGTCCGCTGACTCTCGCCATTAGTCGATCGCCAAGAAGGGCATCGGGTTTGGGAGAGTGAGAACAAACATGTATTCTTCAATGATAAGAACATATTCCATGTTTCGCTTCCACTCGATAAAATTTGGACCGATAGAGGATTTTGTGCGAGCATATTGATAATCGTGTAAGAGACATATCCGAAAAGTAATGTAAACACATAAGCATACGATCGCACATAATTGTGAATAATAATATTGTAACCTTTGATAAAACAATATTAATTGAAACCTCCAATCGCCCAAGGAATCCCACATGCAAGCCACGCGTGTGGACGCTACATACGAACCCCCACCGCACTAAAATATACCTTTTAGTCGCTTAATTTCAATCCATGTCAACTTATCCTTATGACAAATGAAATTAATGATTGACCTTCTGACCACATCACTATCGCAAGAAGGACTTCGTGGGAAGTTGTACTGAGGTGATGTCTACAATGACCACAATTTTAACAAACAGAAATGAATTCTTAGAATCGCATACTCACTAGACCATACCGCCCAATCCAAATTTCTTTGTTATCTCATTTTAAATCTATCTCTAGAGAACTTATGAAAATCGCACATGCAAGCCACGCGTGTGGACGCTATACATGAAACTCCCACTTCTCAATAGATTAAAATGTTTTATTTAGAAATCTCATCTAACAAACTTATGATAAACAAGGCAAGCAAGCAACGCGCATGGGGCGCTTACTCACAAGTGTATCACTTTGTTTAGAGATCAAAAGTAGAGGTCTTGACATTTTAATTTTAAAATTAATATGTCGGGTTACTTGCTTAGTCTTTTGTTACAAAAGGTTTGTCCATGCATCACGTAATCCTTGCATGCTTTTCTATAGAACTCAACATGTAAAACATGCTCGAGAATTCTAAAATATGCTTGAAAACACGATAAACCTAGCATGCTTACTATGCACATCCAATCACGAAAACATATAACATGTTTATCTACGTAATTAAACATACATAGCATGCTTCGCATAATTTAAACATCCACAACATGCTTTGAACGATAAAATAAAATAAAATCGCTCATCGCGCCCACTCGTGATCCCGTATTTCGCCTAATTTATTACATAAATTTGCAAAGCATGATCTTCAAACTCGAAAACGGGCCTCGCGTGCACGAGCACGGACCGGATTCGTCAAAACTGGATTTGGGTCAAAAAATCGAAAACGGGCTGGATCAGGCCAAAAATCTAGAACCGGGTCGAAAAAATGGGTATGGGCTGAAAATTCGGATTTGGGCCGAAAACGGGTCGGGTCGGGTCGGCCCAGTGGACTGGGCCACACGTTAGGGCACAACCCATAGCACGCCCAACCACACTTATTCCGCCGCCCATGCCTCGCCGAGCCCTGTCGAGGATTCCGACGCCCAGCTGTCGTCGCCTGGTCACCCCTCATCTAGCCGATATTCGTCGAGCAGTCCAGCCGAGATCGCCGAGAAGCTACCGACGTTGCCGAGGGGTCTGCCGAGTCTCACCCGCAATCGCCGGCCGCCGACGCCCGAGCCTCGAGCGCCTGCGCTGCACGGATACACGCCTCGCCGCCACGGCGCTTGCCCATCCGCCGATCTAGTTGCTTCCGAGGAGGCCGAGAACCTGCGGGTGACTGCTACCGGGCCCGCCCGCTGCTGATGTCGCGGCCGCCGCCTCAACTCGCTGCCGAGTAAACCGCTACCGAGGTTTCTACGCGATAAACACGCACCCCGCAACGCCTCATCCGCATTCTACCCGCGCGACTCACGCGCTCTGCCTAGGGTTGCCGAAGACCCCACCAAGCCCGCCTGCCGAGAGACGCTGCGCGACGTGCCTTCCGAAGCCGCCGGGAGTTACCGTCGACCCTCGCCCTTGCCCGAATCTACCGAGGAAACCCGTACGCTGTCGAGCGGCGTGTCTGCGAGCCCCGAGCAAGTCGAGCGTGCCATCGCCCGCACGCCATCGCATCGCGCGGTTGCTTCGATGATCTCCTATCTCTCGCTCTTCGCATTTTTCGCTCGTTTTCTTTTACGATAAGATTTACAAGAAAAATCTAATCTAACCACGGATTTTCTCGTGGTGAAAACAAAATCCGACAAAAATAAAACAAGCCACGATGAACCATGTATTCACAATTAATTAATTGCGCACGTTATAATCAAACGTGATTAATCCAACAGAGCCAAGATATCGATCCTGTGCTCGATACCAATTGTAGGAAATCGATTTTAACCTCTCCCGAGGATCTATCTTTGATGTTTAATTCACCATACATTGATTATATACCTAGCATGCACCTATATAATTAATTGCAACACGTAGGAGTTTTCTCGTGTTTACTGCGAACTGTCGGGAAGAAAAAATCAAGACTCGTGCTTTGATCTTCTGGACTGTATCCGTTTGCCTAAACTCCAATGTCGAGTGAGGACAATCTATGGAGAGTGCTATAGAAATTCGCCTTCTTCCTCCTTCTAAAAGTTTTCGAAAATTCTCTATTATCGAATAGTGATTCTCGAAAATATTGCTTAAGGATTTACCTTGATTTTCTCTCTCACCTTATATTTATAATGCAACCATAAATCATATCTAGATAGGATTTATGCATATCTAATAAATATAATCATATCACTTAAGATATAGAGGATCAAGCAGAGTCCCAGTGGGACTCTAGAAGGAGGTGGACTAAAATCTCTCTAGCTCCAGGCCTGGACGGGCCACCCAGGGATCAAATGCAAGGAATAAAGATGAGCCTCAAATAAATTAATTATCTTATGTTCACCCGAACATAAATTAATTCATAAACATTTATTCATGCCACTAGAGAATAAATGTCGACTTACCCTTTATTTCCAAGTTGAATCGGGCTTGCACTTAGACTTCACGAATCCCGTATTTAAGATATCGACGTCCATTAATTATTTACGCTGCTCGATCGCTTAAAATAATTAATATCTTTAATTCATTAAGTAGTACCACTCAACCTTATTATTGAACTTGAGATAACTCAACCCGCAGGTTTAGTACAATAAACCTTTGAGCTCCTTAAGGACGCCATCATCCTAAACGGATACGGTGACTCGACACGTAACTAGCACGACATACAAGCATCGCCACCACCCAAGATGCAGAGAATCTTAGGTTATCTCATGTAACCTCACCCATAACAAGTCAACGTGATGGTCAAGAACTCATACTCACCTAATACCTTATCGAGGTTTAGATCAACGAAGTCTCCGAGATCTAGGTTCTTCACGACGGTCGATAGAAGAACTCATCTCACCGTGATCCATCAATATGTCGAGACGCATCAAGATAGACAAGCAACCAAGTCAAGCCACTTCTTATCTATACCAAGACTTATACCGACAACTCGTCCTCAAGTTGTCTCAACATGTGATTCTTTTTATATCTCATTAAGCTTGACCAATCATACTGCATTCGTGATCTACAACACAATCGTATGATCTAACTTATATATGAGATAAGGGACATACATATGTAATCAAGTAAACAATTCGGATAGGAGATTATAATAGTGGTAATAGAAACATTGTATACAAGCTCAACAAAAACCTGCTTCAAAGATACAAATCCAACAAATAAATGGTGTTGGGCTCGATATGGCCCAAATAGACGGGCTCTTAATTAAATTGATATATGGGTCAAATAATTAATTGGGGCTTAGTTAGTTTAATTTATCAATGAAAATTCTATATAATTGAGCCATGTGATAATGGGCGAGTTTGGGCCCTAAATAAATAGTAAGATGGGCTTTTGGAATTAAATTGATATGGGCCTTAGAATTAAATGAAAGATGGGCCTTTAGAATAAATTGCTATGGGTTTTAAATTAAATGATATGGGCACTTGAATTAATTCAGTGGGTATTTAATTAAATCAAGCTGGTTTGGATTTATTTGAAATGTCATTAAGTATATAAATGGATAATGGACTTGAATTAATTACTTTTAGAATCCATTAAATGAAATTAAGGATTTAACAAATTCTATATTAATTAAAATGAGATTTAATTCTAGAAATTAAAATTGAGATTAATTCATAATTAATTAAATAATAACCTAAATACAAATTATTTAGATTGGGTTATTTAAATTCATTAGATTGAATTGATAATTACTAGTCGGACTAATTTAGTTCTTATAATTAAATTGAGAGGTGGAACTATTTTAATCATTGAATAAATTCTAAATTGTAGAAATTGAATAACATGATTAACAAATTATGTTAAGGGATAACTTGAGAATTATTCCTTTTAAGTGATTTATTTATATAATACGATGAACCTTATTGGACTTTTAATTTGATCCATTTAATTAAACTTGTAATTATGGATTTAATTAATTAAATTAAAGATTTACTTAATTAATGATATCGATTATGTCAAGTAGATGTTTGAGAAATATTATTTAGGTAACTTTAATTCAGTAAAATGTTTGTTAGATGATGATCGAATTACGAAATATTTATCGATTTTGTAAATATAAGTATGAGTTTCTCTCATAGAATATATGGACGTGTGAGGTGAGAAACGCATCGAGGAAATGATAGTAATGAATAAGGTATTGGAACTCGAAATCGCTGATACGTGTTAACAAACAACGAAAATTAGTTATGAACTTAGGATTCATAAATTGTACGAAACGACGTAGAGAAACATCGATAGAAGGAAGAATGCAACGACGATGTCATCTATCGTCATGGCGAGACAAACCTAATGGACGATATATAGATTGTTAACTAAGTCGATCGATAACGAAAATCCTAAAACCCAAAGACTTAAAGGACATCGAATACGTTGAATATTAGCGATGCTTCTCGAAAGAAGCGAATGTCATACTAAATTATATTTACGTTGATAAGGTCCAGCGGACGACGAAAACGACAAAGCGATCGCTAGCAGTGTACTTCAAGGACAATTTTGAGGTGGGCTCTCTTGAAGCAAAATGATATGCATATCTCAAAGCATGATTTACAAAAGCTTTATGAAAATTATCACACGAACTATCATCGACTGCCAAATGTTTATGTTTTGTTGTGATCATATCTGAGATTGGTATATCCAATGTGGTATGTGAATGAGTTGGTCTACCAACGTTAAAAAAGGGTAACGATCGGATCCGACTTAGTTGAGGACTAACTCGGATTATGTACAAGTGTGACTGTGCGTTAAGGTTAGCTACCTCGACCGGTCACGATGACTATGTGTAGGTGGCAACCTCCATAGTGCGCGAATGAATGAATATGGAACAACGTGGATGAAATAGTCCACCAGACACTTTGGAAAATGATAAAATATTTGATAGGCATGAGTCTTTTAACCAAAATCCTCATGTGCTATTGTGGCAATTGTCACGACCCCACTCCCACCAACCCTGACCTGAGGGTGATCGATACTAGAGTAGTATTTTAGGGTTACACTGATAAAATAGAGATGCATAACAAAATAAACTAACATGCTTGAATGTAATACGAGATAATGTCATAACGGTTTAAAGGTTTAGCCATCGGACCCCAAAACCTCGGCTCGGTCCGATGGACCTCAATAGTTCATAAACATAAAGCATAAATAAAGGAGTTCGAGTGTAGCAACGGAAAGTGTGTGAATACATATACGACGATATGCATTCAAGGTATAAACCACAAATTCAAATAAACCGTCAAGGACACCGACTCTCAACACATTCCCATCATCACCATCAGAGCTCAACCGCACATTTAAAACAAACACGCAGGCTAAGTACAAGAAATTGCACTCGGTGGACTCGTGTCAAAACATTTGATAAAAGATTACGCCAATATCGTAGTAAGTCACAAGGGTTTTAGTTGAAATGCCTCAGGCTTACTAAAATCATTTCAGTCATAAAAGTAGCTCACAAGCATTTTCGTATGTATGGTCCATATCTCATAGTAACAATTCATAACAAGATTAAAATTAAACATCGAGAGTGAGGCCTCCCATCTGACGCCGTGACCGGCCGTAATCCCGACAACAAGACATCACTCTCTACAAGCATATGTTAACACAACAGATAGTTCCAACCTTCACGCCAATCCTAGCTGTGCATTTATCATCCCAGCACAGACCCGACATTAAAAGGTCAAGGCGACCCAAATGACATAACTCGTCATAATAAAGTTCCAACTATCTCCACAAATTTCTACTCGGCAAATGACAGATCCATACACAAAATGAATTATTTTTGGCGTAATGCAAGAAACATTTGTTAACAACAGTAGAATAAGATCAGAAATAAACTCATTCGAATAACAAAGAAAGTCACATTTAGTGGGGTAAGAAAAGGCCCACATTTTGAAGATAAAGCCCCACCGACTATGGTTTGTTGTAAATCGAGTCCCAGTTCGATCAGACGTCGAAATCCATCAATACGTTTGCCCACACCTTTACGAAAAAGCGAGGCTTTAGTACGCCGCTCAAGTCTCGAGACTTTCAAAAGCTAAGATAAACTTTGATATTTCATATCGATGTAGACCTAATTCCTTAGTGAATTTAATACGCCTCAAACATGTATACAATCAATTGTTCTCGATTCTTCGAGATACTTTCAACGATAAGTCGTTTTTCGATATATAGATTTCATTTGTGAAATCTTTCTTACTAATGAGGTATCATACTCAATTAGTATATCTTACGCAGCATCGGCATATTCGCCAATCGTAAACGCACGCTTGACTTAAAAGTCAACGAAGTCAACACCGGTCAACAAAGTCAACAATTTCACCTTCAAATAGAATTTCTTACTATTTCGCTTTATAAATCGAATTTGATCGATTTGAAAACGTAAAGTCCTATTTCTCGATTTATCACGTAAATCAAGGACTTATAAATAATTTCGTATTTAATAAACCTTTTATAAATAAAACGCGATTTTCGCTTTTAAAACGTTATAAAATGAACGCTTGTCTCAAACATAGCAATCTATGTTTATAAAATTTTGTAAAATTTAATTATGTCCAGAATATTAATTAAACATATATTTTATTAATAAATGATTTAAAAAGGATTTAAAATCCTTATTAATTATCGAAAATCTCGATAATTAATTTAAAAATATCAAATGACTTTTGAAAATTTTTCTAAATTAATATAGTGCATTATTATACACTATGGTCCAGAATATGAATTTATAATATTCATATGATATTGTTTGTTATTTATTTATATATATATACATATATATAGTTATGGTATTTTCAATAATTAGGAATAATTATCCAAAATTTCCAAAATTGATATATACCTAGTATAATATCCCAACATCAATATTCATCACAATTATAACCTATAGTTCACCATAACCATTCATTTAACAATATATAGCACTTTTACGGTAATTACAAGATAATTACCAAATAATTAGCAAACAATTTCTAAAAATTCCAAATAAATTCCAACATGATTAAACATTATACTATAACATTGTAACATCATAACATCAACCAAAAACATTTGAATCATCACCATATGGAGCTCAATAGCTCTCGGCTTTTTTGATTCAAAATGGTATTTGATTTTCGTAATTCCAAAATTATATACTATGTTTATACACTATAGTATACTAATATAACATCATAATATTTATCAAAAACTAATTAAATCATCACCTTCAAGAGCATATCACTCACGATTTATTTGATTTAATTAGGTAAATGATTTCCAAAAATTCTAATAATTTCATACAATGCATAAACAATATACTAAAGCATTAATACACCATTGCATGTTCAAAAATAAAATCATACACCAACCTATACACTTATAATGCTCTCGGCCCTTTTTAAAAAAAAATAGCAATTGATTTTCAAAAATTCTAATTAAATCATAGAACATATAATCAAGGCTCTAAAGCATTAATATGCTATTACATGCTTGAAATAAAAATTTATACACTAAGGTATGATTTTTGAAGCTCACTATTAATCAATATTCAAGCTAGGGTTTTCCAAAAATTGTTAAATCAATTCCTATGTGTTCTAACCACATTATATAACAATAATCCAAGCTAAAAACACCTAAGAACATTCGGTCATCACCATTCTATTTTTATAGTTTTCAAATTTATTTCAAATACATACTATGGTTCAATATATATATACATGCTAGATACATTCAAAATCAATAGACCATGTCATATGTTCTCTCTAGCATATATTCTCTTATTTTCACAAATAAAATCATCATGAATAGAATATAAACATTGCTCATGCTCAAGAACACTTAAACACATATATATACATACATAAATGTTTCAAACATACACATACATATATGAACAAATTTCGTTTTCTCTAAGTAAATGGGGTAAGAATCGAAACATAGACCTTAGTTTACCTTGAAATGATATGGAACCCCAAGAACAAGGTATGGTGTCAAGGTTTTCAAGAGAAATGAGGAAAAAGAAGAAATTTTTGAGAAATGGGGGTGAAGGAGCTCTCGATTTTTCCGAAAATAATGGAGAGGGAAGAGAGTTTTTGGAGGTTCACAAGGTTTGGAATGAATGAGAATGAAAAGAAATGAAGGGCTCTCTCCTATATCTCTCTCCTCTTACACGGTTACACACACACACACATAGGAGAATTATTGCTGCACTTGGGAAGGGAAATGCGATGATTAAAGAGTGCAAAAGGGGCTCTCCATGCATTGGGCAAAATTTAAAAGTGAAATCATTTGTAATGGGGAAGGGTGAGCCGGTAGCATGGGGGGAAGGTTTAGGGCTGATTTTAATTTTCAATTACACATAATACATGTATTAATCATAGTATAGGTCATAGATATATAATACATGCCATAAAATAATTAAATCAACCTATAACACAAAAATTGGGATTACCGATTGCAATTTTGAGAAAATAGGATAAAAATTATAACTCACACCTATAATTGATACTCATGTAATTTTCGATCATATATATCATAATATATGATTTAGATAATAAATAATAGCATAGGATAAAATTATAGCATATTTCATGCAATAAAACCTAAGTTTCAAATTAGGGTTTCAAATTATAAAACTGAAACTATCGAGTTTTATGGTTCAAAACTGATTTTAATGCTTAATAATATCCATATATATATCATATTATATAGTTTAGATACCATATGATAATTTAATGGTATCATTTCATGTGATCAAACCCTAATTTATAAGTTTAGGGTTTTCGAAATTCACTTTCAAAAATAATCAAATTTTAAATGCTAAAATTCGATTTTAATAATTATTAATACTGTAATTATATAAAATAATAATAGGAAATTAATTATTATAGTTTCCGGAGCGTTAAACTCATTTTTCAAAACGTCTCTCAGACGCCGACGCTCAAAACGTTCAAAATCGACTCATCTCAAAATGGTCGCAGAAGTTCATACTTACTAAATAAATATATTCCATTTAATAAAGGAATTAAGTTGAAGGTAATTCCAAGCTTCACCGCCGTAAAATTTCATGAAATGTCGATGTTCGACACGCTGTCGACGTTAAAATATATCGATTTAATCATTTCGTAATATTTCAACCCTTTAATTCAAAAATCCTTAGTGAATTATGAAAAGGAATTCGTTATAACGATATCGTATCGAAATCACAATATTCGATGTCGTAAAATAATATACGGCAAAACCCTAATTACGGGTTTAGAATACCATAATCGTATGTTCGCTTTCTTTGAATATTACAATAGCTCAATAACTTTAACAAAGAAAATGTTTTCTGTAATTAGTCCACCGAGTACTTTAGTACTTAGCCCCGCATCTCGCTTTTGATGTGCGTCGAGCGGATTGATGATGGGTACGGCGCGCAGCAGTGGCGCTTATTTTGTCGCTTATTAGAAAGGATTTCTAACCTTGGGCATGTATCGTCATATACATGTCCGCATCGCTATTTGTTGCCTAACTCGATATTGTTGGTATCTTTTGATTATAACCGCTTTTCATATCGTATCAACTCGAGATCGCACTGCTCCCCGAGTTGCACTCGATCGGGTTATATTTGAACATCGAACCTTTCGATGTCATTATGTGACTCGAGTTGGTATCAAACAGCTTATCCTTTTTGTCCATGTGTTTATGAGTAGTTATTGGTTAATAGCATTGATTAGTGATGTATATATCCGCCGATTGTCATACCGTGACGATCCGCATTTCCTTGAGAAGTCGGGTCATCACAGTGGTATCGAGCATTTGTTCGCTCCGAACCCTAGAAACCCTTTCCTTAAATCTTAAGTCGAAAGTCGAGTCTAGAAACTGCTGGTGTTTGATCGCCATCGCACCGCACTCCATCGCCGTCCTGCTCAACGAGGAAGAAGGTAATTATCTCAATTAGAAGTTTATTTGAAATGGTGGAAGTTGCTTTGCAATGGTGGAAGTTGTTTTGAAATGATGGAAGTATATGAAATGTGAAATGGGCTTACAAAGGTCGCATTCTTATGAAGGTTGAAATATGTTTGAAATGAGAGAAGTCTCAAAATTTCAAATCGAATTGTTGTTTCCAAGAATTTCGAAAATGAATGATTAAAATTGAAAAATTATTTTCAAAATAATTGGTTGTTAGGTTGAAATGAGTTGAAAAGTCTAGGGGATTGATAAATGAATGATACGAGAATACCTGTTTATAGCAATATATGTTGTGAGCATGCTAAGAGCATAATGTAAATGAGTATGTTTCTCCATGAGAACATAGACTCTTAAGACACATGATCCCTTGTTGCGCCGAACTTAGTATGAGAACATAAGGTATCCCCGATTGAACGAAATACTAAGGATGAACGAGAACATAGAAATAACAAGAATCCAAATACGAACGGATCTGAGGATAACAACGCGACGAGTCTATGATGACGCTTAACTGGAGGTTCGCACTGCTATGAATTGCAACCTCTCTATGTAAAGGAATTTCGAACACCATACGTGCTATCTCTATCGTGGCGATAACGAAAAATCAAAATATAACGTTATGAAAGTGTGAAAAGAAAGATCGAATTGCAAGTATTGAAAGAAAGTATATGATCGATGTTATAATGCGAATAGAAATGAGGAATTCAAAACCCAATGAAAAAGGGTGATCACTTAGCCTTACTCAAAGGTTAGGCATTGAAAGTTTGTTCTACCCTAAGAGACCATATAGTCTCTTCCCGAAGACCAGACCATGAAAGTAGTTTAAATAAGAACTTAGGAATATAGGATATAAGATTATGGTTCGGACAATTTTTACGACTAGACGCCTTTTATCCTGTAGAGCACACACGAGGAGGTTGTATGTTCCTATTGTTAATACCGGATGTGCCGAGGAGATGATGTCAACGAATTCTTAGCTCACTTCGTGTGTCACTGGGCTTCTGTACATGACCGTGGTGTGTCATACCATGATGGCGTACTTCGACTGATTGTGAGAATGCCACCTGATTGATAGAGGTATGCACCGTGAGAGGAGCCTATGCCGTCTGGTTGCTCCTCCGTTTCCAACCACTGCCTATGAGAAGATCATGGCTGAGATCCACCGAGACATAGCTGCTATGGAACAAGCTAGAGTCATTAGAATCCGAGAGACCATGACTCCCACATTCAATGCCGAGGTCAAAGATGAGTAGGACCTGAGGAGGATCCCGAGGAGGACCTCGTCTGATAATGAGATGGAGGATGTTGATAGTACCCATACTCCTTGCTCTAACTTTGCCATGCCGAGCCCTATTTACACCCGGACGATTATGGATCTAGTTCTTGGGACTAGATAGTTTTTATCTATATACTTTTGTATATATTTTGACGCATCTTGAGAGGCGATAGGTCGCTCGACATGAACCCTTATTTTGATGACCTCGGTAGCATTTATATTTTTAAATGCATCGTGACTAGTACGTGGAGTGATATTGATATTTGCTTTTGAGAACATCATACTCGCACTGGCCGCATTTTGTAAATCTCAAAACGTAGATGAAAGTCCTTGTAGAGGCATTTGTTTTGATATGATGATAGCTCATCGAGAGCCATTGGTGTTGATATTGTGATGTATGGTGTTCGATGATGTGCTAGATGTATGACTACGATTATATATATATGCCATGCTTATATATATACATTGATCCTGATGGATAGTATAAGACGATATTTAATTACGTATATTTACGAAAGATAGAATGTCGTCGAGAACAGTGAGGTAACACCCGAATGTGAGGATACTCTACCACCACCACCGTCGGCAAGAAGGATTGAGGAACTATTCATCTGACAGAACCCGCCCACTTTCAACGGGACTGGGAATCCCGTGGATGCCAACTGGGTTCACGCTACCGGAGCGAATCTTCAACTTCCTTCATGCACTCTCAAGAACACTTGTCATGCGTTGTTTTCCAGATGACTGGTGCCGCAGACTTCTGGTGGGAGGCGAAGACGAAGACCCTATCCGAAGAAGAACTTGAAGGATATACCTCGGAGGAATTCAAGGAGGAAGTATAAGAGAGGTATATTCTTAAGAGCTACCGAAAAAGAAAAGAACATGAGTTCTATAACCTACATCAAGGAAAGACAACGGTCACAGACAACGACCATGCATTCTGTGAGATGTCGCGATATGCGCCCTAGCTGGTCGACACCGACGAGAATGGGACAGAAAAGTTTCAGGCGGGACTCCGTCACGAAATCAGGTTTTCGCAAGCTGGCCATGGAAACCTGACTTAACGTGAGGCCCTCAGTCGGGCATTGGACATCGAGACTGCCATGCCCGAAGATAGAACTATCGTTGTACATCCCTGAGTCACCAAGGGGATCGTGGGAAGAAGAAGTGGGAAGGACCCCACCAAGGCCAATGATCCAATGCTGGCCAGACCGACATGAAGCCATGGCAAGAGAATAACGTGTCATCTGGGCACGGGCAAGAAAATAGATGCCCCATGATACCCGCACCTGGCGGGGGAAACCAAAAATTTTTAATGAAAGGAAAATTTCTTTCCAACATCCCGGAGAGAAACCTACAGACCTTCACGGGATTAGCATGGGGAGAAGAGTCCCAATCATATCCGGACTACTAGAAAGGACGTTGCTGAACAAGACAGAGAACCACGCCTACCTCGTCTATCTCCAGGAGGAAGAGCAGAATGAGAGAAGGATAGAAGCTGTCCCGATCGTGAAGGAGTATCCCGATGTATTTCCAGATGAACTATCGGGATTATCGCCAAACCGACAGATCGAGTTCACGATCGACCTCGAATCAGGTTACGCCTAGATCGAAAGCCCCATACCCGATGGCACCAAAGGAACTTGAGGAATTAAAGATCCAAATTGCAAGAACTCTTGAGTTAGGTTTCTTTAGACCCAAGTGTTCCATGGGGGCAATTGTCCTTTTGAAGAAGAATGATGATACATCGATAATGTGCATAGACTATCGAGAGTTAAACAAGATAACTCTTCAGAATAAGTATCATTTGCCCGAATTGATGATCTGTTTGATCAACTTAAGGGAGCAAGAGGCTTTCCGAAGATAGACTTAAAGTCTGGATACCATCAGTTGAGAATTAGACTAGAGGATGTACCTAAAATGACTTTCCGTACAAGGTATGGTCATTTCGAATTCATCGTTATGCCATTTGGACTTACAAATACCCCAACGGTATTTATGGATATCATGAATATGATATTTCACCCATACTTAGACAAATTTGTCTTAGTATTCATTGATGATATCCTAATATACTCCAAGACTAACCAAGAACACAAAGAGCACTTGAGCACTGTGTTGCAAACATTGAGGTAAGAGCAGCTCTTTGCTAAGTTTAGCAAGTGTGAATTCTGATTAGGCGAGGTGACGTTCTTAGGTCACATCGTGTCCGCCAAGAGAATCAAAGTGGACCTATCGAAGATCGATACGGTTCGAGAATGGGAATCACCAAAGGACCCGAATGAAATTCGTAGCTTTAGACTTGCCGGCTACTATTGAAAATTTATCAAGGATTTTCAACGAGAGCCCACCCATGACTCAATTGTTGAGGAAATGAATCAAGTACACTTGGACCACCGAGTGTGAAGCTAGTTTCCAGAGATTGAAGGAGTTGCTGACGACGACCCAGTACTCATGATGCACCAAGCGGATAAGGAGTGCATAATCTACATGACGCTCAAGAATGGACTAGGATGTGTTATGAGGCAAGATGAAAAGTTATCGCTATGCTTCAAGGCAATTACACCTACATGAGTTGAACCATCCTACGCACGACCTTGAATTAGTAGCGGTCGACACGCCTTTAAAGATTTGGAGACACCATCTCATGGAGTTAGATGTGAGATCTATAGTGACCATAAAAGCCTCAAATATTTCTTCAATGTATGGATCTTAACATGAGGCAACGAGATGGCTAGAATTGGTGAAAGATTACGACCGTGGTATCAATTACCACCCAGGCAAGGCTAATTTTGTAGCCGATGCTTTGAGTAAAAAATCCCACCCTAGTTTGGGATATCTCCTCAGTCATTAGGAAATACTTGTAAAGGAATTTCAGAGGATGAACATCGAAGTCATAGACCCGTCTCTGACAATAGAGGGCTGTATTGCAACGTTGATTGCAATCCCGGACTTAAGAGCCCGAATCTTAGAAGCTCAGAGGAAGAGCAAGAAGCTAGAAGAAATACGAGTCAAGATCAAGGACAACAACCATAAGAATTTCAAAGAAGCAACAAATAATGTTTTGTTGTATGACGGAAGAGTGTGTGTGCCAGAGGACGAAGGGCTTAAGAGCGAGACCTTGAAAGAAGTACATGAGACTTCCTACACCGCACACCCCGGAAGCACCAAAATGTACCAAGATCTCAAGGAGAAATTTTGATGGGATGGAATGAAGCGAGACGTAGCTTCATTCATAGAAAGTTGTTTGACGCGCCAACAAGTGAAAGCAATCCACCAACGACCGTATGGAACTTTACAACCGCTAGACATACCGGAATGGAAATGGGATGACATAGCCATGGATTTTGTTACCCGGGCTACCCAAATCACAAAGAGAAAATACCGCTATTTGGGTCACCATTGATCGTTTAACCAAGAGCGCACATTTTCTACAAATTCCAATAACACATTGATCGGAAAAGACTAGGTTATGACGCTCGAGAAGTCATACGCCTACATGGAGTTACAAGACTATCACGTCGATAGAGATTCAAATTTACATCCGATTCGGATGACTTTACAAAAGGAATTGGGGACTCGACTACATTTCAAGCACTGCTCCACCCACGATGGACGGACAATCCGAGAGGACCATTCAAACGCTTGAAGACATGTTGAGAACTGTTGTCCTCGATAGAGGAGAAAGTTGGGAACAAGTGTTACCACTTGTGGAATTCGCCTACAACAACAGCTACCAAGAAACTATTGGAATGGCCCCGTACGAAGCTCTTTATAGAAAGAAATGTCGATCACAACTCTACTGGGGTGAAGTGGGAGAAATGAGAGTATTAGGACTGACTCATTGGTGAAATGATCGAGATATTGAGACAGTTTGCCAACGGATCAAGGAGGCCCAAGACCGACAGAGTCGATGTCGACAAACGCCGCACGTAGCTACATTTTGAAGTGGGAGACAAAGTCTTCAAGATTTCTCCATCAAAAGGAATCGTGAGAATTGGAATAAAAGGAAGGCTGCAACCACATTTCATAGACCCTATGAAATTTTGGAAAGAATAGGCAAGCGACTTCTGAGACTTGCGGTCACCAAACTTTGGGAACGATGCCAATGTGTTCCACGCTTCACAACTAAGGAAGTACATACATGACCCCACCATGTGATATCACGACATATATTGTCCTCGATGACAATATGAGTTATATAGAATTGCATACGAAAATCTTAGACTGACGTACCCAAGAAACTAAGGAACAAAGAGATACCGTTAGTGAAAGTTCTATGGCGACGCCATGGACAAGAGAAAGAAACCTGGGAATTAGAATCAACTATGAAAGAGAAATACCCAGATCTCTTACAAGGTTAGCAAATTTCGGGATGAAATTTATTTTAATGGGGATAGTATGTAATAACCCAAAAATTTAAAACTTTTATTAGTGATTTTAAACCAATTATGTGGTGCTTAGACCTTAATTATGTTTAAGGTAACCAACGGTTTAATTAAAATCGATCTGTAGATCGAAAACTAGAGTAATAAAAACTAGTGACTAGTCCAACTAAATTAAGGTTTTCAATAGCACGAACATAGAATGAAAGATCGAATGAATCTTGATGAAAGGATTTCATTTTAGAATCCTCTCACGAGAACATGTGAGAAGCTAAAGAATGAGAATTTTCGCATGCTGCTTGCCGGTCACTTTAAAAGCACTATTTACGAGCCGGTCAATTTCAATCGCTAATCATGAAATTTTTGATAAAATCAAAATCAAGGAGAAATAAATTATTATGAATTTAGAATTCATAAGAATCAATTTCTGAACAAAATTTCTGAAGAACTTAACCGAACGCCGGGGAATATATCGGAGAAACCCTAAACTGTTCCGAACGAACCGAAACTCGAACCAAGAGTCTAAATCAATAAGAAATGATTTATGAGACTCAAATAAATGATGAAAGCTCAAGAATTCAATAGAATTTCGAATGAGCATAATTTAATCGTCGACGACTGTCATTCATTTATAATTGAAATTAACTTATCTGATGCCACCGAACTTCATGAAATTATTATAAACATTGAAATAATTCCTTTTAAGACTATTTAAGAAAATAAAACCTTAAGGTTCTCAGAATACCCCAATCTTCCCTAATAAGTCTATTTTATTTTTAACTTGAAAGCTTAAATGGATTCTCAACAAAATTTAAGAACATATCTCCTTTAATTCCAACAAAAGAATCTACTAAGGTTTGTATAGTTTAATTCATTTAATTTTAATGATTTGCAATATTAGATTAGATGCAATTGACCGAAAAGGTGAATTCATTTTGATACTTTGATATTAAATTACCAAGCTTCCTTTTAGCTTGTCCATAGGTCTTTAATGTGGTGGGCCGAAAATAGAGGGAAGTCCAATCCCTTATTAAAGTGTAGACATTTTGGGCCATTAATGGACCATTGATAGTTAATTAAATTAATTATTAGTAGAATTGAATGGAGTGGCTTCCTCCATGTCACCTCATTTCTCTCTCAAATACCCACACACTTTGACAGAACACTTTACCTTGTTTCACCTGCCTCCAGATCGGTAACGTTTTCTCCATTGTTCTTAGTTCACTTCTTTTTCATTTTATAGCAGTTTTCTTAATCCCGCCTCCATGCATCATCTCGCTTATGCGAAACAAGCAATAACAAAATCCATTCCTCTATCTTGAACAAGAAATATTACGATGAGTCAGGCTTCTTCTCCTTATTTTGTGAAAGATCAATGCTAAGATTTCAAAATCATCAATACGCATTCAATATATACATGTTTTCGAGGCAAACCAAGCGCGAGATAAGCTAGATTTACGAGTTATAAAATGTGAACTTAATAAAATAGAACCAAACAAAACAAATGAACTTAATCGACATCAAAGAAAAGGCTCTATGTTTTATCTGTGTATGTGCTTGCGGGGAAGCGGAGATGTATGTGTGTGTGCGTCGATGTCGCACCGAGAGAGAGGGGAGATGGGGCTGAAGTCACGGCGGCGACGGTGTAGCACGCCTACCGGCGATGCTCCCTGACCGGAGACGATGGTGGCAGCGGCAATCTTGCCGAGAGGGGAAGAGGAGGTAGTTACAGTGTGTATATATATGTGTGCACCGTGTGAACCGCGTGAGAAAAAGAGAAGGTGCGATGGCCTCAGTGACGGTGTGGCTCACCGACGGCGACGTGCTGTCCGGAGACTGAGGAAAATGGCGACAGTCCGCGTGAGTATGTGTCGTGCGCGTCAGTGAGAAGATGAGAGGAGAGTAGAGATGAGGCTGAAGTGGTGGCGGTAGTCGCGCAATTCGTCGACGGCGACGTGGCTGGCCGGACGTGGAGACGGCGGCGGCGAGCTTGTGTGTGTGTGAGAACCGAGAGGGAGAGAGATCCGAAATGGGGAGGGGCGGCTAGGTTAGTTTTTGGTTAGTTTTTATTTTACTTTTGTTGGGCTCATTTTCTTTGGGCCGAAATAAATGGTGTTGGGCCTTGATATGGGCCAAATAGATGGACTCTTAATTAAATTGATATATGGGTCGAAATAATTAATTGGGACTTAGTTAGTTTAATTTATTGGACTGAAAATTGTATATAACTGAGCCTTGTGATAATGGGCCGAGTTTGGGCCCGAAATAAATAGTAAGATGGGCTTCTGGAATTAAATTGATATGGGCCTTAGAATTAAATGAAAGATGTACCTTTAGAATAAATTGCTATGAGCTTTTAAATTAAAATGATATGAGCACTTGAATTAATTGAGTGGACATTTAATTAAATAGAAGGTGGGTTTGGATTTATTTGAAATGTCACTAAGTATATAAATGGATAATGGACTTGAATTAATTACTTTTAGAATCCATTAAATGAAATTAAGGATTTAACAAATTTATATTAATTAAAATGAGATTTAATTCTATTAATTAAAATTCAAGATTAATTCATAACTAATTAAATAATAACCTAAATACAAATTATTTAGGTTGGGTTATTTAAATTAATTAGATTGAATTGATAATTACTAGTTGGACTAATTTAGTTCTTATAATTAAATTGAGAGGTGGAACTATTATAATCATTGAATAAATTCTAAATTGTAGAAATTGAATAACATAATTAATAAATTATGTTAAGGGATAACTTGAGAATTATTCTTTTTAAGTGATTTATTTATATAATACGATGAACCTTAAGCAAATTGCTCAAAAGGTGTGATGGAATTAAATCCTAATTAGTGGATATCTAAGATGAAATTAAATTAATTTGATTGATTAATCAAATGTTATTGGACTTTTAATTTGATCCATTTAATTAAACTTTGTAATTATGGATTTAATTAATTAAATTAAAGATTTAATTAATTAATGATATCGATTATGTCAAGTAGATGCTTGAGAAATATTATTTAGGTAACTTTAATTCGTAAAATGTTTGTTTGATGATGACTGAATTACGAGAAATATTTATTGATTTTGTAAATATAAGTATGAGTTTCTCTGTTAGAATATATGGGACGTGTGAGGTGAGAAACGCATCGAGGAAATGATAGTAATGAATAAGGTATTGGAACTCGAAATTGTTGATATGTGTTAACAAACGACGAAAATTAGTTATGAACTTAGGATTCATAAATTGTACGAAACGATCGAGAGAAACATATATAGAAGGGAAGAATGCAACGATTTAAGTGTCATCTATCGTCATGACGAGATAAACCTAATGGACGATATATAGATTGTTAACTAAGTCGATCGATAACTAAAATCCTAAAACCCAAAGACTTAAAGGACATCGAATACGCTGAATATTATCGATGCTTCTCGAAAGTTTATGTCATACTTGTAACAGCCCGCCAACTCTAAGTACGGATTAGCGGGACTGCTACTAATGACGGGGATTAACAACAGGAACAAAAACTAATTATGGAACTGTGAGGTATATGATAGATAAATTCCCAAAACTTCATACCATTTAATGTGACACATATATCGTACATACGAAACTGGATCATTTAGACTCTTAACAAAAGGGTTCGACTCAAAACATAACTGATATAACTTTATAGCGGAAAACATGTGGAATACACATATGACGATGTGAATCCAAGGTTTAACTATCAGCGACAAAAATCCAACTGCTCAACACACCTCCATCCCATCGATCAGCTCAACCTGCACATTTAAAAACAAACATGCAGGGGTTGAGTACAAATAATGCACTCAGTGGGCTCATTGCCAAAACATTTCTTTAAATTACACTGCCCCTTGACAGTAAGTCACAAGGGTTTTATTGAAAAGGCCTTGTGCTTACAAAAACATTTTCTTATTTTCAAAAGTCGTATGGCCAGACATATTTTATGTCTGTATGATCCATATCAGTCCTCATATATGTTATCATAACATCATCACATGTTGGTAGCGAACCAACAACTATTAATATCATAACATCAACTGTGTTGGTAATAATCCAACAACGATAAATCTCATTATAACGTCATCATACGTTGGTAGCGAACCAACAACTTTCACTATCATCATGCCAGCCATCTCCACACATATCAATATCATCATACGTTGGTAGTGAACCAACAACTTTCAATATCATTATGCCAGCTATCTCCACACATATCAATATCATTATACGTTGGTAGCGAACCAACAAATTTCAATTCATCATTCCAACCAACTCCACACATAACAATATCATATCAAATTAATCCTAGCCAGGTAATCTGCATCCGACTTAGGAACAAATATCGATTTCTCATAAGTCGGGGAGCGACCCAACAACTGATTCACTTTCATAGCCCAACAACATGATAGGATCATACATAAAAACATAAACACTTTGGGCAGGTAATCATCATTTCTCAACTGAAAGCTTGTAAATAAATACTTTGTATTTGGCAAAATAAATAAAAGAGTTTTCGAATAAAGCCCACCTCGTAACTTTATATGCTTCTTAACGGTTCCTTGTTATGTCACACTGCTCAATTCCACGTTCTACCTTGACGTAAGAAGTCACTTTACGGTTCCTTGTTATGTCACACTGCTCAATTCCATGTTCTACCTTGACGTAAGAAGTCACTTTAGTACGTTGGTTACGTTCGATAAAATCTATCAAACTCTGAATCTTTCTAACTAATTTAGTACGTCTTAGCGTATCTATTCAACGTACATCATAATCCTATTAGACGTATCACGCCCCTTTGATCTCGTATTATCGAACTACGTGCTATTTTGACTTTCCAGTCAACATTTTGACTTTTCCAGTCAACAATATTGACTTTAGTCAACATTTTGACTTTTCTTAAGAATTTTGACTTTCGATTAACTATACACTATAATCGATATTTTATGTGCGTTTCTAGCTCTAAAATTTCACATAAAATCATATTATGTTTAAAACATTATTTAAGAACATATTGTGCAATTATACTTCATAAAATAAATTTAGAACATTAATACCTTATTTTCTATAATTTTCGGCTATTTCAACAATTTATACCAAACTTGTGCAAAAATTCCCATAAATTCATGTAACACTCTATTTTATGCAAGGATCAATAATATGTACTTATTTGATCATATAAAAATTATTTATCATTTAAATTTCTTACTAAAACTCTCGGTCCTTTTAAAATATCATCACATAATCACTATCATATAACCTTACTATAACATAATTTTGATTAATTATGAACTATCTTATAAAATTTTCCTAAGTCATGTTCGAAAACTATGACTAAGGTCCAAATAATTTTTATAAATTCCAAAAATTTCATACAACACTATATTATGAATCTACACACTTAATATGCTATTATAATACTTAAACATGAATTTTATCTCAACATAATATTTTTATTATCATTTTCGACATTTATTAAAATAAATGCTATAGTTTTCCAAAAATTCTACATAAAATCATATAAGCCTATTTAATACCATAGATCATTATTTCATACTCAAATTAACAATTAAAAATCATAATCACCAACATATCACACTTACATATTTTCAGTCCATATATAAAATTTAATAGCATGCTTAATTTTGTGATATAATCATACTACATGCTTAATAATATCATATAAACACAATATCTAAACATCTTAGCATAAGTTCTATAATTTTCAAAATGTTATAAACAACATAAGTTTATAACATGAATTCTAAAGGATGAAAATCGAAAATTTAATATGTATACGAAGCTCGTGAAGAAGTCTAACCTCTTAATCGGTGTCGATTTCTATCGGCAACGTTTTTCGATCTAAGATTGGAGATCAAATGGGACTAACTCTCTTATTTTTTCTCTAATTTTCGTGGTTTAGAGAGTGTAAAATGACTAATGGTAGAGCTTAGGTTATATTTATGAGGCTTACCACTTGTGTGTAATTATTACACATAAAATATCTCAAATCCACTTGTACACAATAGTCCACATTTTCGTCCACCACTCTAGAAGGTGTGACCAAATCTTATCCTTATCTTATACACCTTATTATGATAATCATGTCACATAATTAATGTAGATCACCATATCTAGTATAAAATCAAAATTGATCACCTTGTTCCTTTATTATGTAGCTCACGGCTGGGGTGGCTATTAGGGTGTCGGTAGTCGGCACCGATACGACTTAAAATTATCGGGTATAGGGTACCCGATTACCCAAAATCGGGTCTAGGGGTCGGGTTCGGTATTCCTCATATTATATTCCTGCATCGGGTATACAGGTCGGCAATCGGGTACCCGAATACCCGAGCATTTTGTAATTGAACCCAAATTTTCTAATTTATTCTACGAACATCGAGTTACATTGTAGTGTTGTGTTCTCCTTCCCGACTCCCTCTCGCCTCCTCTTCTCAACACGACAACACCACTCCATCCACCAAAACACATTGCAAGACCCAAATTGGGAAAAAGAAATCGGAGAAAGAAACTCGGAAAATCAGAACGCAATGGCGAGGCGATTAAGATCGGGTCTTCCTCTCCGCCAAGCTCTCACGCACGGTAATCTTTCCTCCTCCAGAGATCCTTCGTTTGCCTACTATCGAGGTATACTTAAGGATCTTAGATTTAATATTTTCATCTTATATTCTCGTAAATGTTGTTTAATCGGTTCTATTTTTTGTTTGTCTTTCTATTATTCAAATAGATTATCTTTTCCGCCGTGACTTTTTTTGAGTAATTTTGATTTTCTTTTCTTTTTCCTTTCAACCGATGATTTTTATTTTTTTGACTGTAGAAAATAAAAATGCTCGCCTTTTTCAACTATGAGATTCCATGTATTACCAAGTTCCAAATGAAATGCCTATATAAGAAATGCATACACACTCACAAAATTTGATGTTTATGCTTATGGTCGCCCATTCGGTTTATATATATATATATATGTATTATGTATATATTGAACAGCCTCATAATGTGGCTTACATAGTTTCACTTTTATTGTTTATGTTGTGATTTGGTTCGAATTGAAACAATACAAGTTATATCCGCACAATACTTTGTTTGTTTTCTTCCCAAAGTATTTTAAGTTATCCATTAATATAGAATTTATATTTAATGTATATAATTGGGTATCCGATCAATCGACAAGACATTAGGGTGTGTGGGGTAACATCCGTACTATCGCCCATTACATGCATCATTGTTTTGGTTTCTCTCAGAGTTTAACGCATTATGATGAGAATCTCATAATGATGCTACTTTTAAATGTGATGCAAATTCGCTTTAGGGAATTGGTGTTATATCGTAAATGTCTTGTAGGTGCTACGCTCGTCGCACCCTCGCGTCTTCATCATCCGCGAAGAAGAAATGTGGACACAACAATCGGGTTTGTAGAACTCGACCATTGATATTCATATATTTCAAACTTGTTTAGCATTGATATTCAAAACTTCCAAACTTGTTTTTGTGCGGTTGAGACCGAAGAAGAAGATCAAGTAGATCACTTTGGATTGATCGCTTATCTTGTTGCCATTTTGTCCCATTTTACTATTTTTACCGCCAAGGAAACTAAATAGGGTTGATGTTTTCTCTGTTAGACATTAAAGCTTAAATGACACTCTGCACTTCATCGATTTGCAGCTTTATATTACTGAAATGAATTGGTTTTTCCTTCTTGTGGTTGCTGTTAAAGATTTATTTCTTCTTTAGATCGTTTCATGTCTATTCCTTTTTATTTTAAGATCCGGTTCTCGGTGAAATTGATGTTTTCATGTTCTTGTTTTTTCATGTATTCGCCATGAAAGGCCAATTTCTAATATTTATCGGATAAATTGATGTTGATTGACTATAATTATATTAACATCCAAAATTTGATCAATTATATAAATTGATCCTTTCATGGTATGTTCATCTACTTTTGTATCTCGATATCTAAGTTTGTCGTCTACGTACTATAATCACTTCACTATTAAGTGAAGTTCGCATCACCACGAGTAACATGATCATTGATTATATTTGCATCCGACAAACGTATGATTAATCCGCAGCTTGATAACTAAATTAGCTTCACTCTCTTGCATAGGTATATTTGAGGATTGGACAAAAGTGCTAAAAGAAAACTCATTTGCAAGAAGTGTACAAATAACCTTCAAATAAAAAATCACACAAAAGTAAAAAAAATAAAAAAATAAGAAACAAGCTAAGGATTCAACACACGACCTACATAATTCAAGGCATGAGTCCACCATCAGAACTACTAGTCACAAACCATATTAAATATTGACATGTGAAAATTATATTTATAATCGGTAATTCGGGTACCCGAATACCCATGTCGGGTACCCGAGTCGGGTATTCGGGTACCCGAGTAAAATTTTCGAGTCGGGATCGGGTGGCCCTTTCTCTTCTAAACCGAGGTCGGTGCTGATTTTTCTGGGTTGGGTGCAGGACCCGACCCGATTAGCCACCCCTACTCTGGCTACACCATAGACATTAGGTTAATTTTTATTTTTTTCTACAACTATATACTATATTAATATTATAAGATAAGGTTTATTTTGAAAAGTCAATTATTGCAACCATAGGTTATAAATGAGTTCACATTTGTTCACACTAGTTTTCAAAATTTTCGCCCATGTGTGACAAAATAGGAGATTGCTTGTTCAATTTGATTACAAACTCTACTTTACACCTAAGATTATCTAGATAACATAATCTTATCTTCACATTAATTAGATCAAGATATTTTCTACATTATCACATAAAAACTATCAAAATTTTCTAAGACTTTCTAGCAAGTGGCTTCCCACTTGTGCAAGTTGATGCTAGACCTTATCTTATCCTTAAATAATATCTTAATATCATAGTTATCACATTACATCATCAATTGGATAAGAATTAAATTCAATTCTTACACTTAGGTGATTTTAGAAAATCATATATAGCAATAATGCTATATATTTTATTTTCTTGTATTAAATAGCTAATATATATCTATATGACATATTATAAATCCTAGATGATGAATTACATCATAGAAAAATATTTAGGACAATTTTAATTCATAAAACCCTAATTTCGATTTTTGTGGTTTTCAAATCACAAATAATTCAATTTTGATTCCTTAATTCTCTAGCATTATTTTGATGATAAATAATGTTTTATATCATAAAATAATCATAGGAATTTGAATTTTATAATTCCATGATCATTTGACTGATTTATCAACTCATCTCCAAACGTAGACGTTTAAAACGTCTCAAAACGTTAATAGTTGAATTATCTCTAAAAATGTTCATAAATAAATTAGGAACACTTTATTCACTTCTATAATAGTAGGGAATTCGATTTCTAAGCCTTAGTGCTTAGAAAATATCGTAAAGCTTAACTGTCGAATTTTATCGACGTTAGAACAACCGTTCGAAGGAATAGCATAAGCTGCATTCCTTAATTCACTAAGTGTCAATGAATATCACACAGAAATTATCAAATTATGTTTGGTCAAAATTAAGCGTTGACTGATTAAGATTTTAATTATCGAGGCTAAAACCCTAATTTGCGATTTTTATTATCGTAATTTGGCGTTTAAAAACTCGGGGTATTACAATACTAAATTATATTTCCTACGTTGATAAGGTCCAGCGTGGACGTAGATGAAAACGACATAGGATTGCTAGCAGGTACTTCAAGAAGGACAATTCTTGAGATGGGCTCTCTTGAAACAAAATGGTATGCATATCTCAAAGCATGATTTACAAAAGCTTTATGAAAAATTATCACATGAACTATTATTAACTGCCAAATATTTATGTTTTGTTGTGATCCTATCTGAGATTGGTATATCCAATGTGGTATGTGAATGAGTTAGTCCACCAACGTTAAAAAAGGGAACGATCGGATTTGACTTAGTTGAGGACTAACTAGGATTGTGTACACGTGTGACTGTGTGTAAAGGTTCGCTACCTCGACCGATCATGGCGACTATGTGTAGGTGGCCACCTCCATAGTGCGCGAATGAATGAATGATCAGATATGGAACAACGTGGATGAAATAGTCCGGCCGGACACTTTTGATAAAATATTTGATAGGCATGAGTCTTTTAACTAAAATCCTCATGCCCTATTGTGGGCATTTCAATAACTTTAACAAAGAAAATGTTTTCGGCAATGAGTCTACCGAGTACTTTTGTACTTAGCCCTGCATCTCGTTTTTGACGTGTAGGTTGAGCAGGGATTTATGATGGGTGCGAGGTGGTGCAGAATGGCAGTTATTTTGTTGCTTATTAGAAAGGATTTCTAGAACCTTGGGCATGTATCGTCATATACATGTCCGCACGTTATTTGCTTCCTAACTCTGTTGGTATCTTTTGATTATAACTACTTTTCATATCGTATTGAACTTGAGATCGTACCTCGTTCCCTGAATTGCACCCTGATTGGGTTATATTTGAACATTGAACCTTTTGACAAATCCTTATGTGACTTGAGTTGGTATTGAAACAGCTTATCCCTTTTTGTCCATGTGTTTATGAGTAGTTATTTGTTAATAGCATTGATTAGTGATGTATATATCCGCTGCATTATCATACCAGTGACGATCCGTATGATCCGTACTTCCTTGAGAAGTCGGGTCGTCACAAAGTGGTATCAGAGCATTTGTTCGCTCTGAACCCTAGAAACCATTTCCTTAAATCTTAAGTTGAAAGTTGAGTCTAGAACCTGTTGGTGTTTGACTGCCACTGCACTGCACTCCATCGTCATCCTGCTTAACGAGGAAGAAGGTAATTATCTCAATTGGAAGTTGATTTGAAATGGTGAAAGTTGCTTTGAAATGGTGGAAGTTGTTTTGAAATGATGGAAGTATATGAAATGTGAAATGGGCTTACCAAAGTCGCATTCTTGTGAAGGTTGAAATATGTTTGAAATGAGAGAAGTCTCAAAATTTCAAATTGGGTTGTTGTTTCCAAGAATTTCGGAAAAATGAATGATTGAAATTGAAAAGTTATTTTCAAAATAATTGGTTGTTAGGTTGAAATGAGTTGAAAAGTCTAGGGGATTGATAAATGAATGATACGAGAATACCTGTTTATCGCAATATATGTTATGAGCATGCTAAGAGCATAATGTAAATGAGTATGTTTCCCCATGAGAACATAGACTCTTAAGACGCATGATCCCTTGTTGCGCCGAACATAGTATGAGAAAATAAGGTATCCCCGATTGAACAGAATACTAAGCAGGAACGAGAACATAGAAATTACAAGAATCCCAATACGAATAGATCTGAGGATGACAACGCGACAAGTCTATGATGACGAAGCGATTACTTAACTGGAGGTTCGCACTGCTATGAATTCCAACCTCTCTATGTGAAGGAATTTCGAACACCATACGTGCTATCTCTATCGTGGCGATAATGACAAATCAAAATATAACGTTATGAAAGTATGAAAAGAAAGATCAAATTGCAAGTATTGAAAGAACGCATATGATCGATGTTATAATGCGAATAGAAATGAGAAATTTAGAACCCAATGAAAAAGGGTGACCACTTAGCCTTACTCAAAGGTTAGGCGTTGAAAGTTTGTTCTACCCTAAGAGACCATATAGTCTCTTCCCGAAGACCAGACCATGAAAGTAGTTTAAATAAGAAATTAGGAATATAGGATATAAGATTATGGTTCGGATAATTTTTACGACTAGACGTCTTTTATCCTGTAGAGCACACACGAGGAGGTTGTACGTCCCTATTGTTAATACCAGATGTGCCGAGGAGATGATGTCGATGAATTCTTAGCTAACTTCGTGTGTCACTGGGCTGCTGTACATGACCGTGGTATGTCATACCATGATGGCGTACTTCGACTGATTGCGAGAATGCCACCTGATTGATACAGGTATGCGCCGTGAGATGAGCCTATGTCGTCTGGTTGCTCCTCCGCTTCCAACCACCGCCACGAGGAGATCATGGTTGAGATCCACCGAGACTTAGCTGCTATGGAACAAGCGCAGTCATTAGAATCGAGAGACCGTGACTCCCACATTCAATGCCGAGGTCGAAAGAGAGTAGGACCCGGAGGAGGATCCCGAGGAGGACCTCTGCGATAATGAGATGGGGATGTTGATAGTACCTATACTCGGTGCTCTAACTCTAACATCTTGAGCCCTATTTACACCCCTTGACGATTATGGTTCTAGTTCTTGGGACTAGATAGTTTTTATCTATATACTTTTGTATATATTTTGATGCATCACGGAGACGATAGGTCGCTCTGATATGAACCCTTATTTTTGATGACCTCGGTAGCGTTTATATTTTTGAATGCATCGTGACTAGATGCGTGGGTGATATTGATATTTGCTTTTGGGAACATCATACTCCGTGCACAGCTACATTTTGTGAATCTCAAGAACTCGGATGAAAGTCCTCGTAGAGGCATTTGTTTTGATATGATAGTGAAATCTTCGTCGGCTTCATCTTTCCTAGGTGTAGCCGGTTGAAAACGCTCAACGACATCAGTTGATGCTCGCCCAAATCGCACAAAACATTTGGAAAAGTCTGCTCGGCGATCTCGCTCCAACGTGAAACCGCCGATCCTTCGCTCAGAGGAGCTTCCTTTGCAAGACGGCATTTGCATTCTTCGGATAGGGTAATTTTCAAATTTCCCGCCTTCTTCTTGCTTGCAAGTCGTCTTTAAGAACTTCATGTACCCGGCATGTTTCGCAACGCTCAAAGAGAGGCACATTTATCTCAACTTTCAAAAACCTCTTTGAACGAGCAAACTCCTCGTCATATTTCGACTTGACAAGTCGACTCGAAACGGATCGGAGGAGTGCGTGCGGATTTGCTTCGGGTTTGCCTCGCGGTCGACCTCGCGACCACTGGGTAGGTCGCGAGGAGTCTGCTGCTACCGACTCCTTCCCGCGGCGAGCTTGCGGTGAGCTCGCGATCCGATTTCGGCCATGTGCTCGGTGATTGCTCGCGGTCGGGTTTGCGGCCTGGTCGCTCGCGAACAACTCTGCGCCACGGATACTCGGATGACTCGCGGTCGGTCTGCGTGGACGCGTGCTCGATCGCGGGCTTCGTGGAAAAAATTTTGATTGTTCGCGATCGGGCTCGCGATCGCGAGCTCGATCGAAGCCGCGTCGGTGCTCTCATGCTCTTCTTTCTCGGTGGGGCTCGGGTAGGCTCGTCCCACCTCGCCTGAATGGCGAAGCATTGACTCTTGGGTTCACTCCGTATTACTCGGAAATTGGCCCGTCTTTTGTAGTGCATTCACTTGCACGGCTATTTGACCAATTTGATTTTCCAACATCTTTATGTCTTCCCCATAGCCGCCACACGATGGACTCCAAGTGATTTATCTTACGCGGTGTTGCTTATGAGCAGAATTCGATTCGTTGCCAATTGTTGGTTGCTTACAACCAATGCTGCATCATGTCTTGAGACTTGGCTTCCTCGGCTCTTGAATCGAATTACGAATATTGAAACTTCTTTGAAGGTTGTTGGAAATTCAATGACTTCTCCGATTAATGTGGTGGACGTTCTCTGTCTCAATCGACTCTTCAAAAGAGTGAACTTCTTCATGAGATCGTCGTATTTTGAGTCACTCTCAACAAGCACCGCTTTGAGCGATGGCGTTCTCTCCGTTGGCCATTGATAGGCTGTTGGCCGCCATCTCTTCTACAATCTGACTTGCCTCGTCGACCGGTCGGTTCAATAGCGACCCCACCGACGCATCCACCATGCTCCTCGTCCGCCATGTCACCCACCGTAGAACCGAGTTATTTGTTGCTCCTTAGAGAACCCATGTTGTGGACATCGGCGTCTCGATAGACCTCTCGAATCTCTCGCATGCCTCGAATAATGATTACGTCGTGGTTTGGCAAAATGAGAGATTTCGCGATGATCTTCTGCGCTTTCGCCCGTGGAAAGTATTTGAAAGAAACTTCTCGCAAGTTTCCCCAAGTGTCGATGCCACTCGGTCCAAACTCTTGAACCAATCTTTACCTTTGGTACGAGAAATCGAACATGCGATCCGAATCGTGTCTTGTGGCACCCCATTCATTTGATGGTGTCACAAATATCTAGGAAGGTCTCGAGATGCGCGTTCGGGTCTTGATGACTCCTCCCCTGGCCGCTCTCCTTGGACCATACTAATCGGGGCGGTTTGAGCTCGAAATTATTTGCATCTCGTGCGGGCCCCAACCACCACCTTGGAACTGATTCGGTGGGATGTCGGTACATGTGGTTGGGGTCTTTCCTCCGAGCGGGGACAATGATTCCCATGTTCGCATCGACCTTTGCGTCTACGCAAAGTCGGCTAGCATCGTGCAACTTGCTCGGAGGAATGCCCTGATTATGGATTGGCCGCCATTGCAGCTCGTCTCTTCTCTCGTCCTCTTCTCCTTGAGAGCTTTCGATCGCCAAAATTTGATCGCTCCTTTTCACACATAGCGGCGCCAAAATTTGATCATTCCTTTTCACACGCAAAAGGTGTAAGTATAGAATGGCAGTATCGTATCCACAGAGATTGTATCACGAAACATAGAAGCTAGCTCGACGATAATTGATATTATTCAAGCACAAATAAAGGATGAGAGGTTTAAGGGCTTGAAATTAATCCAAAGCAAAGGTAACGAGACGAGAAAGATAAATAACGCAATAAAAACACGATAGATAACTATAAAGAAAGACTAACCTAGGGATGCACCAATCCTATCCACAACGATGTTTATCCCGCTTATTACTAACCGTTTTAATCCGCACAAGATGTAAGATCACATATATAACCAACAACTTGATTTATAATTGCGGCATTGATTACTAATTTTCCTATTACGATTCGTCTCAGAGGAAAATAAGCAACTCAAAAGGATCACTAAGAATATGCTTCCCACTGAATGTCCCATCTCGATTCATTTACTCGAGGCTCATACGTATCATGCATTCGATAACGATTGACAATTAATACGATTCGTCGTTAACCGACAACTAGATATGCATCAAGATTGATCGAAATCAACACATATAAATAAGCACAATCGAATCATGAATCAATGCACGGAAGGTAAATAACAATAGCGTGAATCACAACATATAGGATCGAATCATGCAAACCCAGGATTAGAGCGGAAAACTAGCGGACATAATAAGCAGAATGAAATACGAATTAATCATAAAAGCAAATTAAATATATAAAACCCGTGAGAAGCGTTGGATGAACAAAGGTTGGTCTTGAATCGAATTCCAAGCGAGCGAGCGGAAAACAAAGGAAAACGATCGGACAAAGCGTTGGTCGATAAACTAAACAAGAACAACGGAAAATTACGGCTAGAACTAGCGGGAATGAAAACTAAAGACTAAAAGATGTAAACCGAGGAAAAAGCGTGAAAATAGGTGCGGGGCGAATGGGCGATCTTGGGGTCTCGCTTGGGCGCGAGTGGGGTGTTGCCATATATAGGCACACCCAACCCTAATTTCTCTTCTGCTGCGCCGTCTCGCGACCACCCTTCGCGGTCGCTAGGTGTGGTCGCGAGTAAGTCTCGCGTGCCTTCTCGCCAGCATCGCCTCTTGCGCTCGCTTTGTACCTCGCGACCCGACTAGCGGTCGCTGGCCGATTATGAACCGGTCGCGAAATCGTCCGGTGAGTTCTCGGCGCTAGGCTTCGCGCGGCGCGAGTCGCGACGCGGCTCTTCGGGCTCTCGCTAGTTTGCCTCGCGACCAGCCTAGCGACCGCTAGGCTGGTCGCTAGAAATGGGTCGGTTTGTTCATTTGGTTTGTGCTTGCTTCCTTGCTTCGATTTTCAACACATAAACCTACAAAACACCAAAATAACACCCAGAGCGATATCTTCTAGAAATAGATAAAACATTAAGAATCGATACATAAGCGCACATTAAGCGAGCTAAACTCAACTTCAAATATCAACTATAAGCGTGTAAAATGCGCTTTTATCAAACCCCAAACTTAAAGCATTGTTTGTCCTCAAACAAAAGCGAATGAAAAGACAAACGAAAGATCAACGAGCGTAGCAGAGGATAACCATTCTAGCCTCCAAACATATCAGCGCTCAAAACATTGGTGCACATGGCGGCGTTAGTCCACTCAGCGCAAACAACTATCGAGGGCAAAAGCTCATTTATTTCAACCTCACAACGGCATGTGTGTAGAATATATAGGATACACTCAAACTCATAAAGAAATTAAGGACGTGTATACACTCAACGATCAATGCAATGCAACGTCTTACCATAGGCTTGCCGTTTCTCTAACATCTCCACCGCGTCGAATGTGTTCAAATAAGGATCAAAGAGGTCTTTTGATAGGTTATAATGTAGGCACATTGGTTAAGGTAGGATAATATATAGCTAAGTGACTCAAGACTATTCCAAGCACCATCATTTATACATTTGACACATATGGACTTTGTCCATTTTCTCTTCTTTCCCAACGTGCTAAATCGGCGTTTAATGCCACAGAAGGTACCTATACTTTGATTAAAGACCCTTTATGCTCAACACTCATAGTGAACTTAACATTTTCTTTTCTTTTCTTTTCTAGAGCTTATAGGGTTTAACTTTTACAACAAAGGTACTATTCTTCACCACGATGTATTTTTCTAAAATAAACTTTTCTCGTCATAACTTACATCAAAATTTCACCCTTTTGATTCCCATATCCATCCTCACCTCCTATCATCCGGTTAATCGAAAGAAAAGTCTAATAAAGGCTCAAAGAAGGCAACAAATGGTATATAACATCGGGTTAGTGTTTGGGTGAATATGTGGTTAACAAAGATGGCCTTTTATCCTTTCCAAATTCGAAACACATATTGCAGTCTCGACACAGAAGAACGGCAAGTTCTAGAAGATAATCACATACACGATATCACACAATTAAAAGCGTATCAAGATATGTATACGATGAAGCTCAAGTCTCACGAGATAAGCAAATGGTCAAAAACAACAAGCTAAGCCGTCTCACGTCATTCATGCGTCATTTTCTAACATATCATGCGCACTATCATTAAATTTCACAAAAATTTCTATCGTCATTGGCCACATGGATTAACACACTTCACTTAACTCGTTGATCGACGGATTACGAAAAAAAGAAAAAGCAGAAACGACAAAAACAACGCAAACGAAAAACACGACAAAACATGAAAACAAAAAAAAAAACGTTGGGTTACCTCCCAACAAGTGCTTACTTTAACGTCTTTAGCTAGACCATCACTAACCTCGTCAATCTGCGTTTTGTGGCAATCCCTTCTCAACTCGTGGATCCTCCTAAACTTAGCATTTACGGATCTCCACCACTGACTATGGAAGTGGCCCCCCCCAAACTTGAATGATACACTCGGAGTTCCATGCCGAGTCCACTTCTTTCTTCTCACAGCTTCCTCGATCGGTCGAATACCCTCTAAATCACGACGCGTGGCAGCGGCAGTCATGATCGAGCAACAGCCTTCCGCTTTCCAACGTCGTGTTGCTTGATGGCGTCGTATATGGAAATCTTGATCTCCTCATCGTTAACACGAAACGTGAGGTTTCCTTCCTGCACATCAATCAACGCACGACCGGTTGCTGAAAAGGTCTACCAAGGATTAGTGGTTGTTGTTTGAATTCGAATATCTAAAATAACAAAATCAGCAGGAAAACAAAATCCAATTCTTACCAACACATCTTCGACGATACCTTTTGGATATGTGATCGACCGGTCACCCATCATCGATGAAATCTTCATCGGCTTCATCTTTCCTAGGTGTAGCGGTTGAAAACGCGTTCAACGACATCAGTTGATGCTCGCCTCAAATCGCACAAAACATTTGGAAAAGTGCGCTCAATGATCTCACGCTCTCCAACGTGAACCGCCGATCCTTCGCTTCAGGGAGCTTCCTTTGCAAGGCGACGCATGCATTCTTCTGGATAGGGTAATTTTCTCAAATTTCCCGACCTTCTTGCTTGCAAGTGCGTCTTTAAGAACTTCATGTACCCGGCATGTTTCGCAACGCTCAAAGAGAGGCACATTTATCTCAACTTTCGAAAAACCTCTTTGAAACGAGCAAACTCCTCGTCATATTTCGACTTGACAAGTCGACTCGGAAACGGATCGGAGGAGGTGTGCGTGCGATTTGCTTCGGGTTTGCCTCGCGGTCGACCTCGCGACATTTGGGTAGGTCGCGAGAGGTCTGCTGTGGACTCCTTCCTCGCGTCGAAGCTTGCGCGCGACTCGCGATCGATTTCGACCATGTGCTCGACGATTGCTCGCGGTCGGGTTTGTAAGCTACTGGTCGCTCGCGAACAACTCTGGCGCACGGATACTCGGATGACTCGCGGTCGGGTGCGCGGACGCGTGCTCGATCGCGGGCTTCTGTGGAAAAAAATTTTGATTGTTCGCGATCGGGCTCATGATCGCGAGCTCGATCGCGAAGTTCTGCGTCGGGGTGCTCTCATACTCTTCTTTCTCGGTAGGGCTCGGGTAGGCTCGTCCACCTCGTCCGAATGGCGGCATTGACTCTTGGGTTCACCTCCGTATTACTCGGAAATTGGCCCGTCTTTTGTAGTGCATTCACTTGCACGGCTATTTGACCAATTTGATTTTCCAACATCTTTATGTGCTTCCCCATAGCCGTCACGGTGGACTCAAGTGATTTATCTTACGCGGTGTTGCTTATGAGCAATTCGATTCGTTGCCAATTGTTGGTTGCTTACAACCAATCTAACGCATCATGTCTTGAGACTTGGCTTCCTCGGCTCTTGAATCAATTCGAATATTGAAGCTTCTTTGAAGGTTGTTGGAAATTCGAATGACTTCTCTGATTAATGTGGCTGACGTTCTCTGTCTCAATCTGACTCTTCAAAAGAGTGAACTTCTTCATGAGATCGTCGTATTTTGAGTCACTCTCAACAGCAATTGCTTTGAGCGATGGCGTTCTCCGTTGGCCGTTGATAGCTGTTGGTGCCATCTCTTCTACAATACGGCTTGCCTCGTCGATCGAGTCGGTTCGATAGCGACCCATGACGCATCCACCATGCTCATAAATCTGCCGTATGTCACCACCACCGTAACCGAGTTATTTGTTGCTCCTTAGAGAACCCATGTTGTGGACATCGGCGTCTCAATAGACCTCTGAATCTCTCGCATACCTCGAATAATGATTAAATCGTGGTTTTGGCAAAATGAGAGATTTCGGCGATGATCTTCTGGCACTTTCGCCGTGAAAGTATTTGAAGAAACTTCTCGCAAAGTTTCCCCAAGTGTCGATGCCGACTCGGTCCAAACTCTTGAACAATCTTTCGCTGGCTGCATGCCGAGAAATCGAACATGCGCATCAGATAGTGTCTTGTGGCACCCCATTCATTTGATGGTGTCACAAATATCTAGGAAGGTCTCGAGATGCGCATTCGGGTCTTGATGACTCCTCCAAACCGCTCTCCTTGGACCATACTAATCGGGGCGGTTTGAGCTCGAAATTATTTGCATCTACGTGCGGGCCCCAACCACCACCTTGGGCTGCTCGGTGGGATGTCGGTACATGTGGTTCGGGGTCTTTCCTCCGGCGGCAGGACAATGATTCCCATGTTCGTCATCCGACGCGCATCTCTGCAAAGTCGGCTAGCATCGTCTGCAACTTGCTACGGAGGAATGCCCCGATTACGGATTGGGCCGCCATTGCGGCTCGTCTTCTCTCGTCCTCTTCTCCTTTGAGAGCTTCGATCGCCAAAATTTGATCGCTCCTTTTTCACACGCAGCGGCGCCTAAAATTTGATCGCCTCCTTTTCACACGCAAAAGGTGTAAGTATAGAATGGCAAGTATCGTATCCACGAGATTGTATCACGAAAACATAGAAGCTAGCTCGGCGATAATTGATATTATTCAAGCACAAATAAAGGATGAGAGGTTTAAGGGCTTGGAAATTAATCAAAGCAAAGGTAACGAGACGAGAAAGATAAATAACGCAATAAAAACACGATAGATAACTATAAAGAAAGACTAACCACAGGGATGCACCAATCCTATCCACAACGATGTTTATCACCTTATTACTAACCGTTTTAATCCGCACAAGGCAGAAGATCACATATATAACCAACAACTTCGATTCGACAATTGCGGCGATTGATTACTAATTTTCCCTATTACGATTCGTCTACAGGAAAATAAGCAACTCGAAAAGGATCACTAAGAATATGCTTCCTACGAATGTCCTATCTCGATTCGACTCGAGGCTCATACGTATCATGCATTCGATAACGATTGACAATTAATACGATTCGTCGTTAGCCGACAACTAGATATGCATCAAGATTGATCGAAATCAACACATATAAATAAGCACAATCGAATCATGAATCAATGCCCGGAAGGTAAATAACAATAGCGTGAATCACAACATATAGGATCGAATCATGCAAACCACAGGATTAGAGCGGAAAACTAGCGGACATAATAAGCAGAATGAAATACAATTAATCATAAAAGCGAAATTAAATATATAAAACCCGTAGGGAAGCGTTGGATGAACAAGGTTGGTCTTGAATCCAATTCCAAGCGAGCGAGCGGAAAACAAAGGAAAACGATCGGACAAAACGTTCCGATCGATAAACTAAACAAAACAGCGGAAAATTACGGCTAGAACTAAACGGAATGAAAACTAAAGACTAAAAGATGTAAGCGAGGAAAAAGCGTGAAAATAGGTGCTGGGGCGTAATGGGCGATCTTGGGGTCTCTTAGCGGCGCGTGGGGTGTTGCCATATATATAGGCACACCCCAAACCCTAATTTCTCTTCGCGCGCCGTCTCGCGACCACCCTTCGCGGTCGCTAGGTGTGGTCGCGAGGTAAGTCTCGCGGCGCCTTCGCGCCCGCGATCGCCTCTGCGCTTCGCTTTGTACCTCGCGACCCGACTAGCGGTCGCTAGCCGTTATGAATCGGTCGCGAAATCGTCCGATGAGTTCTCGGCGCAAACCGGCTCGCGCGCGGCACGAGGTCGCGGCCGCTCTCTCGGGCTCTCGCTGGTTGCCTCGCGACCAGCCTGGCGACCGCTAGGCTGGTCGCTAGAAATGGGTCGGTTGTTCATTTGGTTTGTGCTTCGTTCCTTGCTTGATTTTCAACACATAAACCTACAAAACACCAAAATAACACCCAAGCGGTATCTTCTAGAAATAGATAAAACATTAAGAATCGATACATAAACGCACATTAAACGAGCTAAACTCAACTTCAAATATCAACTATAAGCGTGTAAAATGCGGCGTTTATCAATGATGATAGTTCATCGAGAGCCATTGGTGTTGATATTGTGATGTATGGTGTTCGATGATGTGCTAGATGTACGACTACGATTATATATATATATACCATGCTTATATATATACATTGATCCTGATTGATAGTATAAGACGATATTTAATTACGTATATTTACGAAAGATAGAATGCCATCGAGAACAGTGAGGTAACACCCGAGTGTGAGGTACTCTACCACCACCACCGTCGGCAAGAAGGATTGAAAAACTATTCATCAGACAGAACCCGCCCACTTTCAACGGGACTGGGAATCTCGTGGATGCTGAACTTTGGGTTCACGTGTTGGAGCGAATCTTCAACTTCCTACACTGTACCTCTCAAGAACACTTGTCATGCGTTGCTTTCCAGATGACTGGTGCCGCCGACATCTGGTGGGAGGCGAAGAGGAAGACCCTATCCGAAGAAGAACTTGAAGGATATACCTCGGAGGAATTCAAGGAGGAAGTATAAGAGAGGTATATTCCTAAGAGCTACCGAAAGAAAAGAACATGAATTCTATAACCTACATCAGGGAAAGATAACGGTCACAGACAACGACCATGCATTCTGTGAGATGTCACGATATGCGCCCTAGCTGGTCGACACCGATGAGAAGGGGATAGAAAAGTTTCAGGCGGGACTCCATCACGAAATCAGGGTTTCGCTAGCTGGCCACGGAAACCTGACTTACCGTGAGGCCCTCAGTCGGGCATTGGACATCGAGACTGCCATGCCCGAAGATAGAACTGTCGTTGTACATCCCTCAAGTCACCAAGGGGATCATGGGAAGAGGAAGTGGGAAGGACCCCACCAAGGCCAATGATCGATCTTGGCTGCACCGACGGAAGCCATGGCAAGAGAATTACATGCCATCTGGCACGAGCAAGAAAATAGGCGCCCATCATTCCCCGCTGGCGAGAAACCAGTCGTAATACTCCTTGTGTGCCCAAGGTGCCATAGGAGTCACAAGGGGGCGTGCGCATTCACAAATAATGAATGTTTCAAGTGTGGCCAGAAGGGTCCTTACTCTAGAGACTGTCATATGGTACGCCAATGAGGAAATGGTCATCCCAATGTACCTAACCGAGTCCAACCGGTCCGTGCTATCCAAGCTCAACCACTTCAGCAACATCTTTCGATTCAGTACTTCCACCCGGATTAACGACCATATCAACTACGGCGACAATGACAACAATAATGGCGACAGTCGCAACAACAATACCGGCATCCGCAACAACAACAACAACAACCACCGCAAGCCAGGGCCTACGCCCTCCACCAAGAAAGGGAATTCCCACAGGAGCCGTCAAGGAACCAAGGAAACTTGGCAGGTATGGGAATACACCTCCAATTGCCTGTTACACTACTGTTTGATACTGGCACCTCCCATTCTTTTATTGCTGAAGTATGTGTAGAGAACTTTGGATTAGATCCTAAACGCGCTGAACAAATCATGAGAATATCTTCTCCAGTAGGAGGCATAAGAACGGTAACCCACATATGCTCGAACCTAGAACTTGGACTAGGCTCACTTAAGGTCATGACAGATAACCTTCACATCATACCCATGACAGATGTGAACATAATCCTAGGAATGGACTGATTAACCAAACATAATCCGACTATCCTGTGTAATGAAAGGAATATTTCTTTCCAACATCCCGGAGAGAAACCTACAGATCTTCACGGGATCAGCATGGGGAGAAGAGTCCCAATCATATCCGTACTACAAGTAAGGATGTTGCTGAACAAGACAGAGAACCACGCCTACCTCGTCTATCTCCAGGAGGAAGAGCAGAAAGAGAGAAGGATAGAAGACGTTGTTTAGTATGAATCTGTGCTGATTTTTGGTATTGTTTTGTGTGTCATTTTCAGTGGTTTGTCCTATTTATGCCGTTGGTTTGATTAATATTTGTCGATTCCAACTTATTTCGTTTGTTTCGATGTTTTGTGGAAAAATGGCATAAAATGGGATGAATTGAATCTGCCAAAGATCAAGTATAATGAAGAGCATCTCGACAGGAGTTCGTAGGCGAAAACCGTGTGTAAATCGGAGTTCAGACGAAGGAGAACGGGCCAAAACAACGAAGTCGCGCACGTGCATGCGCGCCGGCCCCGTCGCGCGCGCTCACGCCAGCACGCCCCGCATCAGCCCAGTGTTTGGTGTCATTTTGTGCTTATTCTTGGTATTGTTTTGCATGTTGTCTTCATTAGTTTATCCCATTTATGCCGTTAGTTCGTTTATTATTTATCGTTTCGGACTTACTTGGTTCGTTTCAATGTTTTACAGAAAATCGACATTAAATAGGATGAAATGAATCTACCAAGGATCAATTATAATGAAGAGCATCGCGATAGGGTTCATAAGCGGCGGATCCTAATCGGAGTTCGGACCAAGGAGAGCGAGGCAATTGTTGAAGTCGTGCAGCCCGTCGCATGGCGAACATTCGCGCACACGCGCCGCACGCCCGTGCGCCAGGCGCCCTCCGTCCGCCGCTGAACGCCGGCTCACTCGGGCGCGTTCCCAATTTCCCTCGCGCGCTCGGAGTGAGCAGCCGGCTCGCCAGCAAGACCGCCGCGTGCCTCGCCCGCGCGCCCGCCAGCGCGCCTCGCCCTCATCCCGCACGCCCGGCGCGGTTCACTCCGTCGCGTTCAAATTTACCTCACGCGTTCGGGTGAGCGCTGCTCGCCTTCGCGTCTGTTGACCCGCCGCCCTCAGCGCGCCTCGCTGCCCCTCCCGCAGCGCCGCCGCCTCAAGTGGCGCCGTTTCGACCAGCGCTCAATGCATATATATATATATATATATATATATATATATATATATATACGTTTTAGGTTATTTCACAGTTCGATTTTACGTATATTTTCTCGGTTTTCTCTCGAATGCTCATACCGAACATTTCTTCAATTCAGACTTTGATTCACGTTCTGTAATCGGTATTCATTTACTTTAACTGTGATTTACGAATTCTTGGTACTATCCTGTGATATTTTGGATTCGGATTGGAAGTAATTTAATCGTTATTTGTTCCATTGATCTTGTTCGATTCGTTTTCGCGTTAATTCTATATTTTTGTGGAATTGTTGGTTGCTTGCTTCGTTCTTGTTTTCCGGCTTTAATAATCAATTCTATGCAAGTGGTGTTGAACTTTAATTTCATGATTAATCGTTCTTTGTTGAATTTCATCGTTTCTTGTTTGGAGATCTGAGTTAATTGCTTTCGATTTGTTTACCTGTTTTTGTGTTTAGTAGTTAATCATCTAGGGTTTGACAACCTCTAGTTTAGATCTATTGCTTTCGTAGTTTAGCTCGGGATTGACAACCCCAGCTTAGGTTTGCTGTTTAATTCTCGTGTTTGTTTCCTCATATGTTTGAAAACCCGTATTGGTATTAAAGTGTTTAGGATTTAATCGTTTTACGTGAGCAACATGAACATTAGGCCTGTTAAGTTTTCCTTGAGAGCGACTAGGGTTAGCTTTCCCTACTATAACACCTCGCATGCGATTGCAGTCGATTGAAAGTATACTTTTGGTTGAACAAATTTTGGCGCGTTCTTGGAGAACTTTAAGCGTATTGTTTGTGTTGATTTTTTTCCGTGTTTCTTTGTTTTATTTTGTTATTCTCCGATTGCGTGTGATCTTTTCTTGTTTGAGTGTTTTGTATGCTAGGTGCATGATCTAAATAGACCGCTCTACCCCGTTGGACCACGCTCGAAGAACTAAAAGGTCGCTTGTTCTTTAGCTGGAGGAGTTTGGTACCACTTAGAGTGGTGAACAATCGAGCGGTTTATCACGGATCAACTAGTTGTTGAAGATACTCCAGTTGAGAGATGGGTGAGAATGCACGTGCTCTGCGTGATTTTTATAGGCGGTGATTGGGCGCCTCGTCCCAATTGTTCTTGGACCGCAGCCCGAGATTATGAGTTGAAACAGAACCATTTCTCCTCATGCCTACTTTCCATGGGCTTGCTAGTGAGGATGATTTGGGCTTTATAAGAGAGTTTTGCTTGGTTTTGCATCCTTCCATTGGGAGGACTAAATGAAGATCATTGAAGATGAGGTGTTTCCGTGCACCTGAAGATAGAGCAAAATCTTGGTTTACGGCTCTCCCCAACTCTGCTGAAGCTGGAATGCCGTGGTAGACAAGTTCATGACAATACTACCGAACAAGAAGAGTCGAGAGTTGAGGTCCTGAGATCATGACTTTCAATCAGACGGTGACGAGCCGTTCCATGAAGCTTAGGAGCAGTTCGGGGACTTGTTGCAAAGTGTCCTCATCATGCCTTGCTGACGAAATTTTGTATCAATTCTTCTATGATGGATTGACTCGAGTTTCAATACATGGTGGACAACAGCTGGTGGAGACATCGGTTCTAGGGCGGCGATGGATATCGTCGACATTTTGAAGCCATGGTACGCTACTTCACGATAGAAGTCGATCGGTGGGAGAGCAAAGGCGTCTTGTGAACCCTTCATCGACATGACTAAACAAGTGGCCGAGTTGATGAGGGAGTGCAAGAGCTGAAATTGAGAAAGCGATCAACCAACCCAACACGAGGAATTCTTAGAGCCTTGTGGAATTTGCAATGAAATCGGGCATAACGTTGATCGTGCCCGGGATGGGGAGCTAACTCATGAGGCGAAGAAGAAGCTATGCCGTGCGAGGATTCCAACCCCGATGCGGTTTGAGTCTAATCAACAACAGTTTGGCTCGGAGTGGAGGAATCGATCTAACGTGGGATGGAGAAATCGGTCGAGGCGAAATTCTAATCGGGCGCCCTTCGTAAGACCTCCGAGCCACAACAATTTGGCAGCGGAGAGGCGATATCCAGCGGCGGCAAACTCCCACAACAGTTCTCGGCGGCAATACCCATGCGGCGGTATCGGTGAGCACCTCGGCTCCACCTCGAGACTAGCATCGAGGATGTGGCGAACCAAAGATTTGATGTTCTAGAATCCACAATCAAGCGTATGGAGCGCAAATGGGACAGCTTGCTAGCTCGGCTGAGCGAGTACTACTGAAAGCGGTGGGGAAGCTCCTAGCCAACCCCACGGGCTTAGGCTATCCTTGTTTTGAGAAGTGGTCGTGTGATTGAGAACGAGTGGGGGAGAAATCCGAGGCGGTGAAATCTCAAAATGAAGAAACTAAGAAGGATCTTGAGGTCCGATTGCATAAGGCGACAAACGCACACTCCTCCGATACCTTTCCATGCCGGCTAAGAAATGAGAAACAAGATCAGCGGTTTAACGAGTTCTACAAACTCCTATCAAGGTGAATGTCAATTTGCCTCTTTTGACGTGATCGAAATGTGCCGACTCACGTCAAATTTTTCAAGGAGCGGCTTCAAAGAAAAGGAAGTTTGGAGAATATGAGAAGATTAAGTGGTCTCGGGGCGGCCCATTCCGTCCTGGCATCGATTACCTCCCAAACTCGGGACCGGGTAGTTTTATCGTTAAAATTGCTCTAGGTAATGGTAAGGAGGCTTGGCATGCTTGATTTGGGGCGGGATAAATTTGATGCCTTATTCGATTTTTAAACAATTAGAATTAGGCGAACTTAAACCACTCGCATGTGTCTACAACTAGCGGATAGGTCAAGTCGGATATCCGAAGGGTATTATTGAGGATATTTTAGTTAAGGTTGGTGGGTTGATAGTTCACTGTTGATTTTGTTGTGTTAGAAATTGGTGAGGTTAGAAGATGGAAAGGAGCACACACTTGTTATTGGGAGGCCATTCATGGCCACAACCAATCTCACTAATTGGCGTTAAGGTGGCACTTTAAAAATGATCGTGCTTGGTGAAGCTGTGTCTTTTTACGTTAGGGAGACGGTGTGATGTTTCCTACAGTAAATTCCATTGATGATTGTGCTTTCATTGATCTATTGATCCCTGGCCGAGAATGTGTTGTTGCGGGAGACATAGCCTCGAGGAAGTTTTTGCGGATCGGTGACGAGGAAGAGTGGGCACGTGAAGTTGCTAGTATGCCCAAGCCTACTCTAGAAATGAAGGAGCTGCGAGACACTTGAAGTATGTTTTCTGGAGAGAAATGAAAAGCCGTAATAATCTCCTCCGAGCTTTCAAGTGTTGAAGAAGAAGAACTATTTTCGGTCTGAAGAAGAATAAGTGGCATTTGGGTGGAGTCTTGCCGACATCAAAGGATCGTCCAACAACATGTATGCATCGCATCACGCTTGAGGATGGAGTTAAACCGGTGATTGATGCCCGAGGCGGTAGAACCCGATCCTCGGTGAAGTGGTGAAGAAGGAGGTTTGAAACTCGATGGAGGGCTAATCTACCTATCTCGGACAGCGGTGGGTTAGCCCGATACATGTGGTGCCCAAGTAGGGAGGTATCCTTGTGGTAGAGAGCGAGAAAGGGAAATGGTACCTACAAGGGCTACTCTGAGTGGCGTATGTGCATCGACTACCATTGAGTTGAATCCGCGACAAAAAGGACCATTTCCTCTCCTTTTATAGATCAAATGCTTGATAGATTAGTGGACATGAATATTTCTGTTTCTTGATGGATTATCGGCTATTATCAGGTTGCAATTGCTCGGAGGATCAAGCGAGGCAGCGTTTACAAGTCTCTTTGGGACATATGCTACCGGCGGATGCCTTTTGGCTGTGCAATGCACGGGCACCTTCGTGATGCATGATGTCAATCTTCTCCGAGATGATTGGAGATTTCCTCGGTATTCATGGATGACTTTTCGGTTTCGGATCTTCTTTCATGATTGCCTAGATAAGATTGATCGTGTGTTAAAGCGTTGTGTGGAGCAATCTCACTCTTAGTTGGGAAAAGAGTCACTTTATGGTTAAAATTGGGATTGTATTGGGACATATCATGTCTAGGAATGGGATTGAGGTTGACAAGGCTAAGGTTGATGTAATTGAAATTACCTCCACCGTTGATGTTAAGGGGATTAGTAGTTTTTTAGGACATGCGGGTTTTACCGTATGTTTATTAAAGACTTCTCTAAGATTAGTCGACCTTTATGCCATCTTCTTGCTCAAGATGTTCTATTCAAGTTGATGAGAAATGTTTGCATGCTTTCAATTTACTTAAGGAGAAATTGACTCACCCTTTGTTGTTGTTGCCCCAAATTGGTGCTACCATTCGAAATAATTTGTGATCTTAGCAATGTGGTTTGTGGGGCTGTATTAGGTCGGCGTGTGGATAAAATGTTACGTGTGATTTATTATGCTAGCTTAACTTTAAGTTACGCTCAAATGAATTAAACTACTCTTGAAAAGGAGCTTTTTTGTTATCTTTGCTTTGGATAAGTTTCGAGCTTATATCATTGGTTCTAAGGTAATTGTTCACGAGTGATCACTTATTGCTCTAAGATTTACATTGACTAAATCTCGGGCTAAACCTAGATTAATTCGTTGGGTCCTTCTTTTGCAAGAATTGATCCGGAAATCATAGATAGGAAGGTAGTGACAATGGTGTGGTGACCATTTATCTCGTCTCGAATCCCTTCGTTTTACACACTAAGAGAGTCTTCTTGAGTCTTATCCTTTTGAGCATGCTTTGGAAATCAATTCATCGCCTTGGTATCTTGATATTGTTAATTACTTGGTTTGTGGCTCCTTGAGACTGATTTGACTTCGAAAGGAAGAGATTTTTAGTGTCACGGGAATTACTTTTGGGATGATCCATACCTTTTCAAACTCGGGAAGGGCGAGTGGTTAGAAGATGCATCCAGATGAGGAGCAAAGTCAAGTCCTTAAGTTGTGTCATGAAACCCTTGCGGGGACATTTTGGTGGGCGAAAAGCAGCTTTCGAGGTCTTTGCCAGTGGTCTCTTACGGCCGACTCTTTTCAAGGGCATGCTCCCTTCTACCTTTCATGTGACGAGATGCCAGCGAGTTGGGAATGTGGGGAGGAGAAATGAGATGCCTCAACAATATCACAGTAGTTGAAATTTTCGACGTTTGGGGTATTGATTTCATGGGGCCTTTCCCAAGTCTAATGGTTTTGAATATATCTTGCTTTGTAGATTATGTGTCCAGTGGGTAGAAGCAATTCCCACGCGGACTAGTGATCTAATGTTGTCTTGAAGTTTGTGCGGAGAACATTCTGCGGAGTTTGGTTTCCCAAGGCGATCATAAGTGATGGGGAGCACATTTACGTAATAAGTTGTTCATAAAGCTCATGGAGAAGAATGACATCACCCACAGGTTTCCACGCCATATCGTCCACGAGACTTGAGGCAGTGAGACAAGCAGCAGAAGATCGAGGGTGTGCTTGAGAGGCGGTCCACCATCCGGAAGGATGGTGATGAAATGAATCTGCACTTTGGGCATACCGAACTGCTTTCAAGAGCATTTTGGGGATGAGTCTGTCGGCTTGTATATGGGCGTGCCATCTACCCGTTGAGATCGGCACGAGCGTTCGGGCGATTAAGGCCGTGAATCTTGACATCACGAAGCGAGGCGAGGGAGAGCTCTCCGGATCACCGAACTCGAAGAACTTGGGACGAAGCATATGAGAACACCCGCATTCACAAGGACAAAGTCAAGAGGATTCATGATCGGGAGAATAGTCAGAAAGAGTTAAGGCAAGGAATGAAGGTCTTTGTTTGTTCGACCAAAGTATACTTTCAATTGACTCATGATAAATGCGGTGTTATAGTAGGAAAGCTAACCTGAGTCGTCTCGAGGAAAACTTAACGAGGGCCTAATGTTCGTGTTGCTCACGAGACGATAAAATCTAAACACTCTAATACAATAAGGGTTTTGAAACATCTGAGGAATCGACGATGAAACCTAAGCCGGGGTTGTCGATCCAAGAGCTAAATTAATTAGCGATAGATCTAAACTAGGGGTTGTCGAACCACAGATGATAAACTACTAAACACGGAATCGGGAAAAAAATCGAAAGCAATTAAATAAATTCTCCAAGCGAAGCGATGAGATTCAACGAAGAGCGATTAATCATGAAATCGAGTTCAACTCCACTTGCATAAAATTCAAATAATTAAAAGGGAAAAGCAAGAACTAATCAAGAACCCAACAAGAGCGAGGAATTAAGCGAGCGGGATAAATCGATACGTAAACAAGCGATCGAAGAACAATGGAACAAATAATCGAGAATTACTTTCAATCAAATCAAAAATTCACCTTGTATTGCAGAATCCGTAAATAAAAGCGGAAGAATCCGATTACAAGGCGTTAAGAATAGTGAATTGAAGAAATTGGAAGAAACAGATCCACTCGAGCTCGGTAGCGTTGAAAAGAAACGAAAAATGCGTAAAAATCGAACTTCGCAAAACCTAAAAAGCATTATATATATAAAGGCAATGGCGCGGTTGAAGCGCGCCCGCAGGAGGCGCGGCGTGGCGGGAGGCGGCGGGCGCGCGAAGCGCGAGCGGGTGGCGACGCGAAGGTGGCCGGCGTTCACTCGAGCGCGAGGTAGAGTGGGAACACGCTCGGGTGAACCGTGGCTGGCGTGGCGGGATGGCGGGCGGCGGCGCGGGAGGCGGCAGCGGTCGGCGCTGAGCGAGCGGCGTTCACTCCAGCGCGCGAGGGAGTGGGAACACTGCCTCGGAGTGAGCCGGCGTTCAGTCTTGTAGCGGATGGGGCGGGCGCGGGGCGTCTTGGAGGCGGGCGTGCGTCTTGGCGGATGCTCGACCATGCGGCGGGGTGCGTCTGCGACTTCAACAATTCGTCTCGTTCTCGCCGTCAGAACTCCGAAATAGGATCGGCTTTCGCCTATGAACTCCTATCGCGATGCTCTTCATTATACCTGATCCTTGGTAGATAGATTTCATCCTATTTAATGCCGATTTTGCAAAACATTGAAACGAACCAAGTAAGTCGAAGCGATAAATAATAATTGAACTAACGGCATAAATGTGATAAACTAATGAAGACAACATGCAAAACAATACCAAGAATCAGCACAGATTCATACCAAACAACTCCCCACACTTATCCATTTGTTTGTCCTCGAGCAAAGTCTATACTAACAAGTAGAAAAATAATTCATGCTGACTTTAACTCTTAATCGATCAATCAAACCTCTATTGAAATTCCCCAACATGATGAATACGTAATCATGTTAATCTGAAACAAATCTAAGATTGTGAGAAAGTCGAATAAGCAAGAGGATCATTTTGCTCGAGACCCAACTCTCAGTTAGGGGTGAATTAACTAAAATGGTTACCTTTAGCAACAAGTTTCTTTTGAGAACACAAGAAAATATTAACGATTTTGGAAAAATGTTAGAAAGGTGAAGTCTCGATAAACTCCGGTCTCCTATAGTGGTTTCCCATGCCCGTTTCTCAATTCACGAGAAGAGGCGAATTCCATTCTCCATTTATATAATCTCAACAATAAACATGGAAAGTCTTATGATTTTGGAACAATGGTGAAAGGTGAATTCTCGATGAACTCGAGTCTTCTATCGTGGTTTCCATACCCATTTCTCAATTTACGAGAAGAGAGCGAGAATCCATCCTCCATTTCAACAATCTCACATAAAAACATAGTTTTTTTTTTTTTTTTTTAAGAAACAAAGTATATAGGTAACCACAACATGATAACCTTTCACTAACATTAGTCGAAAAAATCACATCAATAACCCGATTTAAGATCAATTCTCACAACCCGTTAATTCACATTGCACTTCAAAGCGTAACAACAAGATAGCGAGGAACACGTCAGGTTAGAGCCAATACCACGAGTTCGGTGCACAAATCACAATCCTAACTTATTCAGTATAGACAAAACTTGAGCACAAGATACCAAAGTAAGCATGGATCCGTAGAATTCGATCATGCACATACCCCGAGCACAACATATACAACATATCATCAACAACTCTCCCAGCAAAGATGAGCCTTGTCCCGGAGCTCTAAACATTAACAACAAAATAAGGCGAAAATAGAGCGAGACTTCACGATAGCGGTGAGAGAAAAGGAGGTCGGGGCGGACATCGAGTTCGAGGATAGTCTGCTGCAAGCACCGGAAAAACAAGGAAAAACAAACAAACCACAATAGGAAAATAACGAACCACGAAATAAGGACGAGCAAAAAGAAATACGGAAATATATACATACTCTCCAAAGTGAAGCCTCACTTTTGAGTGCGTGATAGTGGTGGTGGTGGAGGCGGTGTGGGATAAGGACGGTGTCCCAGGCGAAGGTCGACCAATCTTTCGCTCATGGGTGTCAAAACGGTGCACATCTTGACGGAAATCCCCAAGCGCTGCTGTGAAGATTGGTGAAGGCGTTGAGCTGGCGATTTTGGGCGTCAAGACAACGATATACCTCGATGCGGAACTCTTGAAACCACGGGTGAAGATTGGGTGAACTCGGTGAATTGTCGACCCGTCTGCCGCCGATACCTCTCAAAGTTCGATTCCGGGAGGAGCTAAAGTCCCCAAACTGTGTGGAAGGGCCTCGTTGAAACCGCCAGCTGGCGGAATCAAAATGATCCGAAGACCACTTGAAAGCGTCACCGTGGGGTGATGGGAGTAGGGGTAAACAAGGAGGGGTGTGACATTGAGCGCGCATGTCTCTTCTTCTGGCACGATCATCGGAATCTTCATCCATTGAGGTAGTTGTCCCACATTAGACCGGATGGTCTGCTCGCTGAATGTGATATACTCTTGAGCGATCGCCGTGCTTCATAAGGAAGCAATGTTCCCGGTCGAAGCAATCAACCGAAATCCTTTGAAAGTGATGGGGAGATGCTCATAACAATGAGCCCGAAGCGGTATATCATCTCTAGTCACTCCCACAAAGTATTTGGCAAGTATAAAA
>JAODLM010000061.1:0-70096 GCA_036937905.1 Salvia rosmarinus
CCCATTTCTCTTCCAGCGTCGTTCTTCTTTGCTTCTCTCATTCGAGTGGCGCCAGCTCTCCATCAGCAGCAATTTCAGTACTTCGGCCCAACCTTTCGGACTCCGGCTCGACTCGGTAGCGCCCTTTGAGCAGCGCTCAAGCCAACTCCCCGCGCGTTCACCTGCCAGCCAGCGCTCATTCGTTATGGACAGAACCTCCCTAATTGCCTCGACTCCGACGGCTTCGAGTTCAATCTGAGAATGATTTACGAGCTCGCGCTCAATATGAACAGGCTCGTTCTTTACTTTATTATATAAATTCGTCTAAGTCAAAATAAAGACTCGGTTCTTATTTTTCTCAGTTTTCTTTTCACGAGCAGCGGCCTGACCTTCTTCAACATGGTTCTTACATGGATTCTAGCGATCGACGAGATGAGCGGATAAATCATTAGCTTTAATTCTGTTTTTAGTTTCATCATTTGAATATTTAAATTATCGAATTATGCTTTGGATTTCTCGTTTTTTGAGAATCAATTTCATAGTGTTTTTGTTTGATGGTTTTGTGAGGTTCAATTCCATAAGTGATAATGGATTGTTCTCGTGTTTATCAATTTACATTGCTTAATGATTTCACCTTTCGTTTAATTCTGTTCTTGTGGTTGATTGATGTTTATTGTTCATTTAAGGTAGACTTAGATTAGGGCTAGTTTGTGCAGTTGAAAACCCACTAGGATCGGTTGTTTATTTTCCGTATTTCATTCTTTCATGTTCGAACCTTATTGGTATTAGAATGTTTAGGATTTAATGGCTTTACATCTTCTTAAACAATGGCATGTTAAGTTTCCTTGAGAGCGCTAAGTTGCTTTCCACTACTATAACACCTCGTATGATTGCGAGTAATTTGAGTGTGTTTTATCGAACAAATTTTAGGCGCCGTTGTGGAAAACTTTAGGCGTATTGTTTGTGTTGTTGTTTTACGTGTTTCTTTTTGTTACTTGTCGATATTTCTCCCCACAGTGCGTGTGATCTTGTTTTTGTTGTTGGTGATGCAGTGTCTGGGGGTTAAGGACCCGATGCAGATATGTCAAGCGGTGGGGGAGGAAAGTTTTATTAGGCCGTTCTTCTTTGAAGAAGGGAGCCGACATTATCGAGGATGTCCGTTGAGCTCTGAGCATCAGCGTATGATCCCATCACGGCAACACAGCATAATCCATATTGGGATCAACCACTCCACGTGACTATGAGGATCAGCCTCAATCCTACTAGGAACAACATGCTAGACTAGAGGATCAATCCTCTGCATCCTCTTGGGAGCAACCATCGCACTTGCTCAATATGAGTACCCTCAACCAACCCACGCCTCAGTACTCGTATCCACAAGCAGCCGCCTCGCTTCCCAGCATAGCAGTGTATCCACGCCACTAGCCGGCTTGGGAGGATGGAGTTAACTCAAGAGAGCTATCCATAAGCGGATGCTTTGGTCAGTTTGGATCTTGCAGCAGCGCCGACTGCGTTTGGAGGCCTTGAAATAGTATATGTCGAGCACTTGATGAGCTGTTGCGATCAGGAGGAACTTCGAGATCAATCCAATCAAGTCGGGCGGTCACTATTCTGGAAGTGACCCAGTATTGAGTGGGTGGAAGAGACATCGGATGACGCACTTTGTTCCCAACGACCATCAAGCTCGGATGGTCACTACTCTTGAAGTGACAATTGTTGAAAGGGTGGAGAGGACGACTGAAGGCAGCTGCGCACGGATGGGTGGAAATGAGAAGAATGGGCGCGTGAGGATGAGGAGCAAAATCGAGCCGAGGAAGTTGATACGGGATGGCAGCGAGGAAAGGTGGGTGCATAAGCGTGACACAAAACCCGCTCTGAGGTGATAGCACTACCTCGAACAATTGGATGCGGGATCGAGGGAGGAGGAAAAATGGCGAGGACAAGGTTGAGGTAACATCAATTGTTGACATCTAATTCACCAAAAATCTTGTACTTTGGGAATTGAAGTGTTATTTTATTTTGGAAATAGGATGTTAAACTTGAGCTTAAATTATTACATACTTGTTTTCTTTCTATCCCATTCTTATCACGGTTACTCGATGCTGCAGTCGAGATGGTATTTACGTAAGTGAAGGACTATGGATAGTCCGTTGTTGGCAGAACGTCGTGCTCACGACATTAAATTGAAATTCTTTATGCGTGGAGTTGACCGAGATTTTATTTTCTTTTCTTTCTTTCTCTTTTGCTTGTTTTGTTGTTCTTTGATGCATGCATTTGCCTTTGTGTTGTTTTAGCTCGAAATGGGACTTAAATCGGCGGTGAGGTGAAGCCTGATATTAGATTATTGCCGAACACGCTCCGATTCAACCTACAACTTTGCCATATTTTACTCGGAACCTCTCCACTCTATCATTTATTTTATGTTATTTATGTTTTGAGCAGGGACGATTACTCGAATTAAAATAATGGGGAAGAGTATTTTGGTTTTGTGAGATGTGACATATATTTTGTGTCTTTATGTGCGTATGCTTATTTTGATTGTTTGGACTTAACTTTATCTATGCTCGTAAGTTAGGATTTTGATTTTCAAGCTGTTGACTACGTGGTATTGATCGGACCTTGATGTATTTCGTTTATCTTGATGTCGTTATGATTAATGTTGGTTTGTATCTTGAGCGATTTGGTTGAGCTTGTATCCTGATGTTTCTGATACCACTATTACAATCTCTATGTTTGAATACTTGATTGCATATATCGTGTCCCTTATCTACGTATATAAGTTAGATCATACGATTGTGTGAAGATCACGAAGTCGTATGATTGGTCGAGCTAATGAGATATAAAAGTTTCCTGGTGAGGCGACTTAAGGAGCAGTTGTCGGTTTAGGATGAGTATAGATAAGAGTGACTTGACTTGGTTGCTTGTCTGATGCGTGCGTCTCGGCGTTGAAGGATCACGGTGAGATGTGTTCTTACTACGTAGTCGTGAAGAACCAGATCTCGGTGACTTCGATGATCTAAACCTCGATAAGGTATTAGGTGAGTATGAGTTCTTGACCATCACTTTGACTTGTTATGAGTGAGGGTTATATGTTCTAACGAACTCGCATCTTGGGTGGTGGCGATCTTATGTCACTAGTTATACGTCAGTCATCGTATCGTTTAGGATGATGGCGTCCCATAGGAGCTCAAAGGTTTATTGTACTAAACCACGCGGTTGAGTTAGCTCAAGTACAATAATAATGTTGAGTGGTACTACTTAAGGAAATGAAGTTATTAATCATTTAAGCGATCAGTTGCTATAAATGATTAATGGGCGTTCGATATCTTAAATCACGAGGGATTAATGTAAGTCTAAGTGCAAGCCCACTCAACCTTGGTAATAAAGGGTAAGTCGACATTCTTTCTCTAGTGGCATGATCGAATGTTTATAAATTAATTTATGTTAAGCATGAACATAAGATAATTAATTTATTTGGATGTCTTTATTCCTTGCATTTGATCCACACAGCATGTTGCCCTCAGGCCCGTAATCTTGGGAAATCGGTCCTATAGCTCTCAGAGCAAGATTTTATTCTCTTTATCCACAAGGATATTATTATATTTATGGTATATAGATCCTTTCCATATAAGATTATGGTAATAATCACGAGTGTATGGAAATAATCACGAAAGTATGGAAATAATCCTAAGATTATGGTAATATTCCATATAGGATTATGGTAATTTCATATAGGATTATGGTAATTTCCATATGGGATTAAGGTAGTGCATTATAAATATAAGGTATGAGATAAAGTCTAGGTTAATGCTGCAATATAACCACAGATTTTACCCTCGTATAGGCTTGAGAGAGATATTTTAGAGTTTTATTGAAGAGCGAAGGGTGATTTTACGAAGCATTCTCCATAAATCGTCCTCAACTCGGCGTTGGAGATTGGGCATCGGGATACGATCGAGAGAGGTCAGCACCGAATCCGATCCGTTCGATCCGTTGGTCGTTCCATGACTCTTGAGATCGAGGTAAACACGTGAAAACTGACGTGTTGCGATTTAATTATATAGGCGCGTGCTAGGTTTATAATCGATGTATGGTGAATTAAACACCGAAGATGGATCCTCGGGGAGGTTAACATATGTTTTCCCTACAATTGGTATCGAGCACAGGATCGAGATCTTGGCTCTGTGGATTAATCGCTTTGATTATTACGTGCGTTTAATTAATTGTGGATGCGTAGTTCATCGTGGCTCGTTTATTATTTTGCCGGTTTTGTTTTACACCACGAGAAAATCCGTGGTTAGATTGATTTTATTATGTAAATCTTATCGTAAAAAGAAGAACGACGAAAGACGAAGAAGCGAGCAACGGAAAAGCGTCTCTCGGCCGTCATGCGGTGGTTTCAGCGAAGCGAGCCTCGCGTCAGCTGAGCGATCGCGAGGCTGCGGGCGGCAGGTGCGTTCCGAGTCGCCTAGCGGCGAGCTTCATGATCGCGAGATTACCGCGGCTGCGCGACGTGCGACTAGCGAGGCGGCGTTCGCGTCGATCAGGCCAGCGGCGGACTTCGCTGATCGCGAGTATGGCGGTGGCGGCAGCGTCTCGGCGAGCGTTCGCACTCGAGCGGTGCCGCGCATACGCTCGTCGTCGCGATGCCTTAGCGACCGCGAAGGTATCGCGGAACGCGGACACGACGCAACGATGAGGTGGCGTAAGCGGTCGCTCCCTAGCGCCCGTGACCGCCGATTGGCGACCCGCCCGGACCGTTTTCAGTTTTCGGTCCGTGCGGGTGCAGGCCAATTGTTGAATCCGGTCCGTCTTGCGGTGCGCGCGAGGCCGTTTAAGTTTAATACAATCTATATAGATTATATTTAAATGTCGAGGTTTCGCGATTGGGCGTGATGAGCGTTTATTTTATTTTATCGTTCATATGCATGTGGTTAAATTATGCAGATAGCATGCTATGTTTATATTACGTTGACAAACCTTTAAGTGTTTTCATGAATTGATGCGCATAGTAAGCATGCTAGGTTTATCGCGTTTATCAAGCATATTTTAGAATTACTGAGCATGTTTTACATGTTGAGTTCTATAGAAAAGCATGCTAGGATTACGTGATCGCATACCTTTTGAATAAAAAGACTAAGCAAACGCCCGATAAATTAATTTTTCAAATTAAAATGTCAAGACCTCTTTTTTGATCTCTAAACAAAGTGAGGCCTTACTGTGATGGCGTCCACAGCGTGGCTTGCTTGCCTTGTTTATCATAAGTTTGTTAGAAGAGATTTCTAAATAAAACATTTTAAATCTATTGAGAAGTGGGAGTTTCTGTGTAGCGATCCTGCAGCGTGGCTTACTGTGCGATTTTCATAAGTTCTCTAGAGATAGATATAAAATGAGATAACAAAAATTTGAATTGGCGGTATGGTCAGGTAGGTATACCAATTCTAAGAATTCATTTTTTAAAATTGTGGTCGATCTTGAGCATCACCTCAGTATAACTTCCATGAAGTCTTCTTGCGATAGTGATGTGGTCTAGTAAGGTCATCGTTAATTTCATTTGTCATAAGGATAAGTTGACATGGATTGAAATTAAGCGACTAAAGGTACATTTAGTGCAGTCGAGGGTTACGTAATAGCGTCCACAGCGTGGCTGCGTGTGTGATTCCTTGGCGATTGGAGGTTTATTAATATTGTTTTTCAAAGGTTACAATATTATTATTCATTTTGCGATCGTATGCTTATGTGTTTTACATTATCGTTTGACTATGTCTCTTCGCCGATTATCAATGCATAAAATCCGTTATCGGTCCAATTTTATCAGTGGAAGCGAAACATGGAATATGTTCTTTCATGAAGAACACGTGTTTTCTCACTCTCCTAAACCCGATGCCCTTCTTGCGCATCGACTAATGGCGGAGTCGGCGAGACTTTGGAATAAGTCGAACAATATGGCTAAATGTTATGATTGACTACTATGTCCAAGGCTTGCAGCTAGACATCGATCGATGGTGAGCACCGATATTTGGTAGTCTCGAGTAAGTTTGGGCGTCGGATCAGACGATCCTTCCACAATGAGAGAAATCTTGGCGTGTAAGATGGAAGAAGGAAGTTCGGTCCATGAACATGTCTCCCATGACTCATCTCATGGATAGTCTTGATCGGTTGGGAGGAGGTATTGTGGCGCCAAGTCGATATCATCCTCAATACAACATCTTAAGTCTTTTGAGAACTTTCGAACTGGCGTGAATGCGATCATGAGCAAGACCGAGTTTACACTTTTAGTCGGTTCTTTAATGATCTCGTTCTTTGCGGAAGGAGTTATGGGAAAAGGAGCACATGCTCTTGCTAACACATCTAAGGGCCCAAAATTTTCATCGCAAAATGGAAATAGAAAAGGGTACCAAAGGTGGTAGAGGCGAGGAAATAGTGGGAGTAATGGGAGGCAGAACATGGTTGCCAACCGAGGCTTGAAGAAGCGAAGGAGGAGGCAGAGTGCTTCAAGTGCGGTGGGCCCGGCATAAGAGCCAAGTGCCCTATGCTCAAAGGCTGCGTAGTTTGCTTTAGTAATGTGGAAACATGTTTGCGACTTTCTACCCATTCTTGGGTAGTAGATCTGGCGTAATCGATCATGTTTGTTACGCCTGCGGGGTTCCTGCGGACAAGGAAGTGTTTGATGGCGATAACGATCTCCATGAGGCACGCTGCGAAGTCGAAGTTGCGATTGGAGATGTTCTTTATGTTTTGGGACAACGATTTTAGTTTTGAAAGGCGTTTATATGTGCGGATTTTAGTGGAACCTTGTTCTGCTTTCAAATTATTTACTCATGGATATTCTCGTTATTTTGATAGTGGTGTTTCTATCATAAGAAATGACGAAGTTATCGTGTTGGCACCTTATATAATTCGCTTTATACTATTTACGCAAAACATAATACCTATAACTATGTTGCATCTACATCAAACCCTAAAAAAGAAAGTTTTCTTAGAAGATGACTCTACTTTTCTCGGCGTCTTAGATTAGTCACATCAATCTAAATAGGATCCAAAGACCTGCTAAGAATGGGCGTTGGTAATCTCACGGTTACTCCGTTCCCGGATCTGCTAATCCTGTATAGAAGGTAAGATGTGACTGGACCGCTTCAGCGAAGGTTATAGAACCAAAGAAATGTTAGAGTTAGTCCATTTCGACTGCGCGGACGATGTCCACAAGCTCGTGGAGAATGCAGTATTTTATCACTTCATTGGACGATTACTCAAGGTGCGGATACGTATACCGTCACATAAGTCTCGAATGCTTTGAAATTCAAAGAGTTTAAGGCGGAAGTGGAGGCGAAGCTAGGTAAAAGTATCAATCCTTTGCGTTACGATCGCGGTGGCGAATACCTTAGTAACGAGTTTATGGACTATCTAGTGAAGTGTGGGATTACATCGGTAGCACTTCACCGAACACACCACACAAAATGGTGTGTCGGAGCGAAGAAATAGGACTCTTTTGAAATGGTTAGATCAATGATGAGTTATGCAACATTGCCTATTTCGATTACTGGGGTATGCCTTAGAAAGCAATGACATACTGCTAAATCTAGTACCGTCCAAGTCGATCGAAAAGACCCCTTCGAGTTGTGGTTTGGGCCTAAGCCCGGTTTAAGCCACATAAAGATATAGGCGATACCGACTACGTCTTTGAACAAGAAAGGCGACAAGTTGGAGGCTAGATCCGAAGCAAGGCGTCATTTATTGGCTATCTGAGGAACGAAGGTGGTTTATTCTATAGTCTAAGGATCGGAAGGTCATTATTAACTAATGCCCGATTCTTAGAAGAGGATTATATGAAAATCATAAGTCCAAAGTTGAAATCATTCTTCAAGAATTAGAAGATGATCGTATTCCACCACCGATTAGGCGAAAGGTGCGAGATGTCGAGTCCAGTGGGAGGATCGACACCGATACTTCAAGAAATTGAAGTGGGTCGAGTTCCTTTGGAGATACCGGCCGTACAAGTGGTACCTACACAAGTTGTGCAGTTAGAGAACCACAGCATCTGCACCCACGTTGCCATTGTGCAGCAGAACCTCGTCGTAGTGGGAGGGTTGTTCGTCAACCCCAGCGATTTATGTTCGTGGGTGAATCTTGGTTTGGTCCCAGCAGACGAACATGCAATAATCGACCCATGGACATACAAGGAGGCGATACAAGATATTGATGCAAGATCATGGCACACCGCTATGGACTTAGAAATGGAGTCCATAACGGCTATGGATGTATATGAAAAGACACCTCTACCAGATGGCAAGGAAGCCATAGGTAGTAAGTGGATATACAAGAGGAAGAGAGATTCCGATGGAGGTTTCGCTTTTAAGCCGTGCTTGTGGCGAAAGGTACACTCAGATTGAGGGCATCGATTTCGATGAGACCTTTTCACCATAGCAATGCTCAAGTCCATCGAATTCTTCTAGCCAAGAAACCCACTGAACAGAGGTTTGGCAAATGGATGTTAAAACCGCTTTTAAAGCGGTTACCTTGAGGAAGGTAGAGACATCTATATGCAGAACACGAAGGTTATGTGGTAAAGTGAAAAGCATCTAGTATGGAAGCTTAAAGTCCATTTATGGACTTAAGCGAACCTCCCGATCATGGAACTTACGCTTTGAGGTAGTAAGTCCATGGATTTACCCAGTTGCCTAGCGAGAGTGTGTATCGGTTAGATGTCAACAGTGATGGTATTTCTTGCACTTTATGTAGATGACATCCTTCTAGTTGGAAACAACGTGAAGCTTGTTATCGAGGCGTAAAGAGTTGGTTATCCGATCGGTTTCAAATGAAAGACCTAGGAGATGCAGCGTACATTCTTGGGATCAAGGTTTACCGAGATCGCAAGAAGAAAATATTGAGCTTATCTCGGGCGTCTTACATCGATCTCGTGATTACTCGTTTTAGTATGCAGACCGCCAAGAAAGGATTGCTACCTTTCGACATGGCGTTCCTTTATCTAAGACGCGATCACCTATAGTACAAAGGAGATAGAGGAAATGAGGACAAGTTCTTACGCTCCGCAGAGGAAGTCACGTACCTTAATGCTATGCATCGAGCTCGATATCGCCTATCGGTAGCATAGTAGCTAGATGTCAGTCTAACCTGGACAAGCTCATTGGATGCAGAAAGCATATAGTCAAGGCACGAAAAGGACTCGAGATTATAGGCTAGTTTACCATGCAGATAGTCTAATGCCTTTGGGTTATCTGACTCGGATTTCAAGGCGACCGTGATGAGAAAAGTTAACCTCGGGCTATGTGTTTACCTTGGGAGGTGGAGCCGTATCCGGCCGAGTGCAAAGCGGCGATGCATTGCGGACTCTACCATGGAAGCCGAATATGTAGCCGCCTTGAGGCTTCTAAGGAGGTCAGATGGTTCAAAACCTCATGGATCTAGATGTGGTACTGGTTTGCCCAAGAGTATCATAGTTTCTTCGTGATAACTCGTGCAGTGGCAAACTCGAAGGAACCACGGACCCGCCAAAGCGACCAAACACAGAGAGAAAGTACCATGTCATACGAGAAATCGTTAGGCGAGGTGACGTCTTGATTGAAAAGATTGATCTGACGGAAAATCTAGCGGATCCATTCACGAAGAGCACACGCATAAAAAGTCTACGATGGACACGTTAGAGGACTTGGATTGCGCTTGATGGCACCCACTTAGAAAGGAAACTTGTATAAGTGGAGAAGCAAAGTGATGGTTGTTTGTAATAGCTAGTAGAAAGACACATTGTATACTAAAAGTTTGCTTTAGTATAAGTGGGAGATTGTTGGATTTGTATCTTGAAAGCGGTTTGGTTGAGCTTGTATACAATGTTTCGTTACCACTATTACAATCTCCTATCCGATTTGAATACTTGATTGCATATATGTGTCCCCTTATCTCATATAAGTTAGATCATACGATTGTGTAGAAGATCACGAAGTTTGTATGATTGGTCAAGCTTAATGAGATATAAAAGTTTCCTGGTGAGGCGACTTAAGGACGAGTTGTCGATTTAGGCCGCAGATAAATAAGAAGTGACTTGACTTAGTTGTTTGTCATGCTGGCACGTCTCGACGTATTGAAGGATCAAAGTGAGATGTGTTCTTCTTCCCGACCGCCGTGAAGAACCAAGATCTCGGTGACTTACGATGATCTAAACCTCGATAAGGTATTAGGTGAGTATGAGTTGTCAATCATCACTTTGACTTGTTATGAGTGAGGTTATAACCCAAGATTCTCCGCATCTTGGGTGGTGGCGAGGTTGTATGTCACGCTAGTTATCTCAGACGAGTCACCGTATCCGCTTAGGATGATGACGCCCCTTAAGGAGCTCAAAAGGTTTATTGTACTAAACCCCGCAGTTGAGTTAGTTCAAGTACAATAATAAGGTCGAGTGGTACTACTTTGAAATGAAGTTATTAATCGCTTTAAGCAATGATTGCTATAAATGATTAATGGACGTTCGATATCTTAAATACGGGATTCAGAATGTCTAATGCAAGCCCGACTCAACTTGTAATAAAGGGTAAGTCAACATTCTTTTCTAGTGGCATGATCGAATGTTTATAAATTAATTTATGTTCGGCCGAACATAAGATAATTAATTTATTTGAGGCCCATCTTTATTCCTTGCATTTGATCCTGGTCGGCCCATCCAAAGGCCCGTGAGCATCGAGGAAATCGAGCCCCTATAGCTCTCAAAGGCAAGATTTTATTCTCTTTATCCCACAAGGATATTATTATATTTATGGTATATGCATAGATCCTTTCCATATAAGATTATGGTAATAATCTTGAGAGTATGAAATAATCACGAAAGTATGGAAATAATCCTAAGATTATGGTAATATTCCATATAGGATTATGGTAATTTCCATATAGGATTATGGTAATTTCCATATGGGATTAAGGTAGTGCATTATAAATATAAGGTATGAGATAAAGTCCAGTTAATGCTCACATATTAACCACAAGATTTTCGGCCATCTCATATAGCGAGAGAGAATATTTTCGAGAGTTTTATTGAAGAGAGCAAAGGGTGATTTTTCGAAGCATTCTCCATAGATCGTCCTCACTCGACGTTGGAGATTGGGCATCTGGGATACAGTCCAGAAGGTCAAAGCACGAGTCCGATCCGTTCGATCCGTTCGTCCCGTTCCATCGACCTCTTCAGATCCAAAGGTAAACACGTGAAAACCCTAACGTGTTGCGATTTAATTATATAGACGCATGCTAGGTTTATAATCAATGTATGGTGAATTAAACACCCAAGATGGATCCTCGGGGCGAGGGTTAACATATGTTTTCCCTACAATTAAAGTGCAATGTGAATTGACGGGGTTGTGTGAATTGATTTTAAATCGGTGGTTATTGATGTGATTTTTCCGGCTAATGCTAGGGGGAGTGTTAACAGAGTGGTTACCTATATACTCGTTTTAATAAACAAAAAAAAAAAAAAAGAAAAAAAAATATGTGAAAAGAAAATAAGGAGAATTAAAACTCCAATGTTGTTGAGATCAGTATAAATGGAGATGTGATTACATCCATCTTCTCGTGAATTGAGAAATGGACATGGGAAACCACGTTAGGAGACTTGAGTTCATCGAGAGTTCACCTTTCGAACATTGTTCCAAATCTGATAATACCTTCTATGTTATCAAAGGAAACTTGTTGCTAAAGGTAACCATTTTAGTTAATTCACCTCTAGCGGAGAGTTGGGTCTGAGCAAAATACTTGTTTATTTGATATTTTCGCAATGTTATATTTTTTTCACGTTGTCTTTGATTATGTATTCATCATGTATGGGGGAATTGCAAAAGAGATTTGATTTATTAGAATAAGAGTTAAGTTGCATGAGTTATCTTTCGACTCTTATTAGTATAGACTTTGCTTGAGGACAAGCAAATGGATAAGTGTGGGGGAGTTGTTTGGTATGATTTTGTGATGATTCTTGGTATTGTTTTACATATCATTTTCAGTGGTTTGTCCTATTTAGGCTGCTGGTTTGATTAATATTTATTAATTCGGACTTACTTCGTTCATCTCGATGTTTTGTAGGAAAACGGCAGAAAATAGGATAAATTGGATCTGCCAAGGATCCGATATAATTTAAGATCCTTTCGATAGGAATTCATAGGTGCAAACGGATCGCAATTCGGAGTTCGGACGAGAGAGAACAGATCATTTCTTCAAAGTCGCGCACGTGCACTCCACGCGCCCGCTCGCGCGCCGGCGCTGAACACTTCCAATGATTCTCATGAATAATGGAGAAGGAATCAAGGATTTTTTCCTTCATAAGAAGTAAATTACGTTTCGATAGGAGTCCTTAGGTGAAAACCGTATGCAAATCGGAGTTCAGACGAAAGAGAACGAGCCAAAACAAAAACACTGCACAGGACAGTGTCGCGCGCGCGCGCAACGCACGCCCAGCCCGCATGGTGAACGCCGGTTCAGGTCCGAGCGCCGGTTCAGATTGAGCTTCTCAGCGCCATTTCTCTTCCAGCGTGCGCTCTTCTTTGCTTCTCATTCCGGTGAGCACCAGCTCTCCAAACGCGCTGGCCAACCCCGCCGGACTCAAGATCGCTTTTCAGCGCTCAAGCCAACTCCTCGCGTTCACCTTGAGCGGCGCTCATTTGTGAGACAGAACCTCTTCCTCAGCCCGCGCTCACCCCCAGCCGGCGTTCAAGTTCAATACATAATGATTTCTGAGCTCGCGCTCAATATGAACCGGCGCTCATTCTTTAATTTATATAAATTACGTGCTAGGTCAAAATAAAGACTCAGTTCTTATTTTTCTCAGTTTTTCTTTTCACGAGCCGCGGCGCTGAGCCACTGTTCTTCAACCATGGTTCTTCATGAGTTCTCCAACAGATCGACAGATAGACAGATAAATCATTAGCTTTAATTCCTGTTTTTAGTTTCATCATTTGAATATTTAAATTATCAATTTATGCTTTGGGATTTCTCATTCTTCGTAATCAATTTCATAGTGTTTTGTTTGATGGTTTTTGTGGGATTCAATTCTATAAGTGACAATGGATTGTTCTCGTGTTTCTATCAATTTACATTGCTTAATGATTTCGCTTTCTTAATTCGTTCTTGTTGGTCGATTGATGTTTATTGTTCATTTACTAGCAGACTTAGATTGGGCTCATCGAACCCTAAGAATAGGTTTGCTCCTCGCTTTGTTTATTGCTTGATTTATCGCTTTCATAGTTCAACTAGGATTGACAACCCCGGTTTAGATTTATCGCTTCATTAGTTTAGCTCGGGATTGACAACCCCAGCCTAGGATAGTTGTTTATTTTTCAGATTTCAAATCTTGCATGTTCAACCTTGTTGGTATTAGAATGTTTAGGATTTAACCGCTTCAGGCGCAACACAAACAATGGCCTGTTAAGTTTTACTTGAGAGACGACTAGGTTAGCTTTCCTACTATAACACCTCGTGCGATCATGAGTCAATTGAGAGTATACTTTTGGTTGAACACCCATCTCATCTCATTCGCCCGAACATATCCACCAGCCCACAATATCTCGGCCCGAACATATCCGGTCACCATGCCGGAATGTATCCAATGGCTAACTCGTGTGGACTGCAGGGTCAAATCTCCGTCGAACCATAACCACTGTGGATTTGTATCTCGAAGCGTGATGGTTGAGCTTGTATACAATGTTTCCGTTACCACTATTACAATCTCCTATCCGAATTGATTACTTGATTGCATATATCGTGTCCCCTTATCTCATATATAAGTTAGATCATACGAAGGTGTAGAAGATCACGTAAGTCCGTATGATTGGTCGCTTAATGAGATATAAAAGTTTCACAAATGAGACAACTTGAGGACGAGTTGTCGGTATAGCTGCGGTATAGATAAAAAGTGACTTGACTTGGTTACTTGTCTCACTGGCACGCCTCGACGTATGAAGGATCACGGTGAGATGAGTTCTTCTATCGACCGCTAGAAGAACCAAGATCTCGTGACTTACGATGATCTAAACCTCGATAAGGTATTAGGTGAGTATGAGTTCTTGACCATCACTTTGACTTGTTATGGGTGAGGGTTATAAATTCTAACCCAATATTCTCCGTGATCTTGGGTGGTGGCGGTGCAGATGTCATGCTAGTTATCTCAGACGAGTCACCGTATCCGTTTAGGATGATGACGCCCCTTAAGGAGCTCAAAAGGTTTATTGTACTAAACCCCGCAGTTGAGTTAGCTCAAGTACAATAATAAGGTTGAGTGGTACTACTTAAGGAATTAAAGATATTAATTATTTTAGCAAGCGTAATGCTATAAATAATTAATGGACGCATGATATCTTAAATACGGGATTCAGTAATGTCTAAGTGCAAGCCCGACTCACCTTCGGTAATAAAGGGTAAGTCAAGATTTATTCTCTAGTGGCATGAATGAATGTTTATAAATTAATTTATGTTACGGAAATGAACATAAGATAATTAATTTATTTGAGGCCCATCTTTATTCCTTGCATTTGATCCTGGTCGGCCCATCCAGCCCAAGCTTAGGAAGAAAATCGAGCCCTAAGTCTCTATGGTAAGGATTTGATCCTCTTTATCCATAAGGATATTATTATATTTATGGGATATGCATGGATCCTTTCCTAATGGGATTATGATAATGCATTATAAATATAAGGTAAGAGATAAGATCAAAGCTAATCCTCAATTATCATACACCATATTTTCGTGAATCACTATAGCTCTTAGTGGGATAATTTCAAAAATATAGAGAGGTTAGGTGATTTTCAAGCATTCTCCATAGATCGCCCTCACTCGACGCTGGAGTTTGGGCAACCGGATACATCCCAGAAGATCAAAGCACGAGTCTCGATCTGCTCATCCCGCTCATCCCCGACAGATTCAAAGGTAAACACGAGAAAACCCTACGTGTTGCAATTAATTATATAGACGCATACTAGGAATATAATCAATGTATGGTGAATTAAACATCAAAGATAGATCCTCGGGAGAGGTTAAACCGATTTTACATTGGTATCGAGCCGGGATCGAATCTTGGCTCGCTGGATTAATTCACGTTTGATTATAAGGTGCGCAATTAATTAATTATGAACTGCCGCTCATCGTGGTTTCGGTTTTATTTTGTCGGATTTTCTTTTTCCCACGAGAAAATCCGTGGTTAGATTAGATTTGTTTTTCACGTAAATCTTATCCGAAAGAAGAACGAAGACGAAAGCACGAATAACGAGACGACGAAGACACGCCGGAGAAACTAGATGACGATGCGAGCATGTCGCCGATGCCATGCGCGCGTTTCTCGGCGGCATCGGCGGACAAGGCGGGTTGCTGGGGCGCATGGCTCGGCAGCCAGGTGGTGCGGACGCCGGCGCTAGCGCGGACGCCGGTACCGCCGACATCGAGTGAGCGCGCCGGCAGCCATCGGGCGACGCGACAAAGCGCGCGAGTTTATCACGCGAAGCTCGGCAGCGACGACAGATAGCGCACGGAAACCTCAATGAGGTCTCGGTCGATACGGGCGACGCGGTGCGTGATTCTCGAGCGGATGCCCCGGGTGGCGCTCGGCGGATTCCTCGGTAGTGCCGGGCGATCTCGGCAGGTCATCCTCGACAACGCCGGCAACCTCGGCAGGTCGCCCCAGAGCCTAGCGGCAGAACGGCGATGCGGCTCGACACGCCTCGGCGAAGTCGAGCTCGGCGGCCGGCGACCTCGGTAGGCGCGCACACGCAGTGACCTCGGCACCGGAGATGACGGGCGACGCGGCTCGACACGCCTTGGCGAGTCGAGCTCGGCGGCAGCCGGCGACTCGGCAGCAGCGCGCAGCGACTTCGGCGGGTCTCGCGGTGGGTGACAACGCCTTACGGCGCACGATGTGGAGCTCGGGTGGGCAAGACGTCTTAAGCGCAAGCGTGCTTTCGACGGGTCGCGGTCGCAAAAGGCAGCCCGCGAGGAGCACGTGAGACGGCGCGCGAGAGGTCTTGCGTGGTCGTGCCTGGCCGCGCCGCCCGCACCGACCAAGACCCGTTTTCAAGCTCGAACCCGTTTTTTGGCCCGAATCAAGTTTTCATGAATCTGGTCCATGCCCGTGCACGCGAGGCCCATTTTTCAAGTTGAAGATCTGTACTTTGCAATTCTATGTATTAGATTAGGCAAGAAAGTGTAGGTTCCACGAGTGGGCCACGATGAACGCTTTATTTTATTTTTATCGCTCATCGCATGTCGTGGATGTTTAAATTATGCAAGAGTATGCTATGTATGTTTATATTACGTGACAAACATATTATATGTTTTCGTGATTGGATGCGCATAGTAAGCATGCTAGGTTTATCGCGTTTTCAAGCATATTTTAGAATTTCTGCGAGCATGTTTTACCTGCTGAGTTCTATAGAAAGCATGCTAGGATTACGTGATCTCGCATGGACAAACCTTTGAAACAAAAGACTAAGCAAGTAACCCGACATATTAATTTTCAAATTAAATGTCAAGACCTCCACTTTTGATCTCTAAACAAAGTGAGACGACCGTGAGTAAACGTCCACACGCGTGGCTTGCTTGCATTGTTTATCATAAGTTTGTTAGATGAGATTTCTAAATAAACCTTTAAATATATTGAGAAGAGGAGTTTCATGTAAACGCCCACACGCCGCTGGCTTGCATGTGTGATTTTCATAAGTTCTCTAGAGATAGTTTTAAAAGGAGATAACAAAAGAATTTGAATTGGAAGCGGTATGGTCCGAGTGAGTATGCCAATTCTAAGAATTCATTTTTTTGCTGTTAAAATTGTGGTCATTGCTTAGACATCACCTCGAGTACAACTTCCCGCGAAGTCCCTTCTTGCGATAGTGAGGTGGTCTAGTAAGGTCCAATCATTAATTTCATTTGTCATAAGGATAAGTTGACATGGATTGAAATTAAACGACTAAAAGGTATATTTTAGTCTGGTCGAGGGGTTCATGTGTAAACGTCCACACGCGTGGCTTGCATGTGGGATTCCTTGGGCGATTGGAGGTTTCAATCAATATTGTTTTATCAAAAGGTTACAATATTGTTGTTACGAATTATTTGCGATCGTATGCTTATGTGTTTACATTGTCTTTTCGTGATATGTCTCTTACACCGATTATCAATATGCTCGCACAAAATCCCTTATCCGGTCCGAATTTTATCGATAATATGTTCTTATCGCTGAAGAACACATGTTTGTTCTCACTACTCCTAAACCCGATGCCTTCATCGACGATCGACTAACGAGCAATGAGAGTCAAGCGCACTTTGACATAAGTCGAACAATATGGCCAAATGCTATATGATGACTACAATGTCCAAAGGCTTGTAATGCAAAGATCGATCGATGGTAGACGCGATCGAAATATGGTCAAGTCTCGAGAGTAAGTTTGGGCGATCGGATCGACATCCGCCCACACAATGAGAGAAATCTTGGCATGTAAGATGGAAGAAGGAAGTTCGATCCATGAACATGTCTCCCACATGACTCATCTCATGGATAGTCTTGATGGGTTGGGAGGAGGTATTGACGGCGAAGCCAAGGTCGATATCATCCTCAACACACCGCCCAAGTCTTTGAGAACTCGGCGTGAATGCGATCATGAGCAAGACCGAGTATACACTTAGTCGGTTGTTTAATGATCTCGTGGCCGCGGAAGGAGTCATGGGTAAAGGAGCACATGCTCTTGCTAGCACATCTAGGGGCCCAAATTTTCCGTTGAAAAATGGAAAAAGAAAAAGGGGCACCAAAGGTGGTAGAGGCAAGGGAAATAGTGGGAGTAATGGGAACAAGAACATGATGCTAACGGGAGGCTTAAAGAAGCCAAAGGAAAGGGGCAAGTGCTTCAATCATGATAAGACGGGCATTGGAAGGCCAAGTGCCCTATGCTCAAGGCTCAAGGTACGCCATTTGCTTTAGTAACGGAAACATGTTTAGCGACTTGTTCTACCCATTCTTGGGTAGTAGACACGGGTGCGACTGATCATGTTTGTTACACCTTGCAGGGGTTCCTGCGGACAAGGGAGCTGAGTGATGGCGAGATAACGATCTCCATGGGCAACGCGGCGAAAGTCGAGGCCGTTGCAGTCGGAGATGTTACTTTATGTTTTGAGAGAACAGTTTTAGTTTTAAAAGACGTTTTATATGTGCCGGATTTTCGGCGGAACCTTGTTTCTGTTTCGAAATTGTTTATTCATGGATATTCTGTTATTTTTGATAGTGGTGTTTCTATCATAAGAAATGACGGGTTATCTCGTGTTGGCACTTTATATAATTCGCTTTATACTATTTCGCAAAACATAATACCTATAACTATGTTGCATCTACGCCAAACCTTAAAAGAGAAAGTTTTCAAGAAGATGACACCACATTTCTCGGCATCTTAGATTAGGTCACATTAATCTAAATAGGATCCAAAGATCAAGCTAAGAATGGAGCGTTGGATAATCTCACGCTATCTGCTCCCACCGCGAATCCCGTATAGAAGGAAAGATGTCGACCGCACCTTTAAGGCTAAGGGTTATAGAGCCAAAGAAGTGTTGGAGCTAGTCATTTCGACTGTGTGGACCGATGTCCACACAAGCTCGTGGAGGGTACGGTATTTTGTCACTTTCATTGACGATTACTCAAGGTACGGATACATATACCGCTTCACCGCAGTCCGAATGCTTTGAGAAATTCAAAGAGTTTAAGGCGGAAGTGGAGACGAACCTTGGTAAAAGTATCAAGTCATCATGTCCGATCGCGGTGGCGAATACCTCAAGAACGAGTTTATGGACTATTTGGTGCAAAGTGGGATTACCTCCCCACCACTACACCGCACACCACAACAAAATGGTGTGTCGAGCGAAGAAATAGGACTCTTTTAGAAATGGTTAGATCAATGATGAGTTATACAAGATTGCTTATTTCGCTCGGGGTATGCCTTAGAAATGGCGGCATACTTGCTGAATCTAGTACCATCCAAGTCACCAAAAGACCCTTTCGAGTTGCGGTTTGGGCGAAGCCTCAGTTTAAGCCACATAAGGATATGGGCGTCCAAAGACATGTGTCGAACAAGAAGGTCGACAAGTTGGAGGCTAGATCCAACGCAAGGTTGTTTATTAGCTATCCTAGAGGAACGAAGGTGGTTTATTCTATAGTCCTAAGGATCGAAGGTCATTATTAGCACTAATGCTCGATTCTTAGAAGAGGATTATATGACAAACCACAACCAAAGTTGAAATCATTCTTCGTGAATTAGAAGATGATCGATTCCACCACCGACAGGCCAAAGGTACGAGATGTCGTGTCTCAGTGGGAGGATCGACACCGATACTTCAAGAAATTGAAGTGGGTCGAGTTCCATCGAGATACCGACCGCATAAGTGGTACCTACCCAAGAAGTTGTGCAAGATAGAGAACCACAAGTTACTACACCCACCGCTGCCATTGTGCTCGTAGCGCCTCGTCAGAGTGGGAGGTTGTTCGTCAACCCGAGCGATTTATGTTCGTGGGTGAATCTTCGGATTTAGTCCCGTGAAACGGCGGACAATAATCGACCCATGGACATACAAATGAGGCGATACAAGACATTGATACAAGATCATGGCACACCGCTATGGACTTAGAAATTGAGTCCATAGCGACTATGGATGTATACGAAAGACACTCTACCGGATGGCAAGGAAGCCATAGGTAGTAAGTGGGTATACAAGAGGAAGAGATTCAGATGGAGAGGTTTCGCTTTTAAAGCCGTGCTTGTGGCGAAAGGGTACACTCAAATTGAGGGCATCGATTTTGATGAGACCTTCCACCAGTAGCAATGCTCAAGTCCATCGTAATTCTTCCGCCATAGCAACCACTGAACCAACGAGTTTGGCAATGGATGTGAAAACCGCTTTTCTAAACGGTTACCTTGAGGAAGGTAGAGACATCTATATGCAAAGAACCGAAGGTTATGTGGTGAAGGGTGAAGAGCATCTAGTATGGAAGCTTAAGAAGTCCATTTATGGGCTTAAGCAAGCCTCACGATCCGGAACTTACGCTTGACGAGGTGGTAAAGTCATATGGATTTACCTAGTTGCCTAGCGAGAGTTGTGTGTATCGCTTAGATGTCAACGGTGATGTGGTATTTCTTGCATTTTATGTAGATGTCATTCTTCTAGTTGGCAACAATATGAAGTTGTTATCGACGAAAGAGTTGGTTATCTTATCGGTTTCGGATGAAAGACTTAGGAGATGCAACAGACATTCTTGGGATCAAGGTTCACCGAGATCGCAAGAGGCAAATGTTGAGCTTATCTCAAGCGCCTTACATTGATACCGTGATTACTGCTTTAGTATGCAGACCGCCAAGAAAGGATTGCTACCTTTCGCACATGGCGTTCCTTTATCCAAGCGAGCAGCCACCCATGACCGCAAAGGAGATCTGAGAATGAGACAAGTTCCTTACGCTACCGCCAGGAAGTCTCATGAGGCTCGATATTTGCTATGCGGTAGACATAGTAGCAAGATATCGCCTAACCTCGACAAGTTTATTGATCATGGTAAAGCATATACTCAAGTACCGAAAAGGACTCGAGATTATAGGCTAGTTTACCATGCGATAGTCTAATGCCTTTGGGTTATCTGCACTGGATTTCCAAGCCGACCGTGATGAGAAAAAGTCTACCCTGCTATGTGTTTACCTTGGGAGGTGGAGTCAGATCTGGCGGAGTGCAAAGCAAGTGATGCATCATGGACTCTACCATGGAAGCCGAATATGTAGCCGCCTGAGGTCGCTAAGGAGGTCAGATGGTTCAAGAACTACTCATGGATCTAGGTGTGGTACTGGTTTTCCCAAGAGTATCATAGTTTATCGTGATAACTCGTGCGAAGTGGCAAACTCAAGGAACCACCCACAAGGCGACCAAACACATAGAGAGAAAGTACCATGTCATACGAGAAATCGTTAGAAGAGGGACGATCGATTGAAAAGATTGATACGATGGATAACCCAGCGGATCCATTCACAAAGAGCTCGCCGCAAAAGTCTACGAAGTGCACGCTCGAGGACTAGATTGCGCTTGATGGCACCCACTTAGAAAGGAAACTTTTGTATAAGTGGGAGAAGCAAAGTGATGGTTTTATTGTAATAGCTAGTAGAGACACATTGTATACTAAAAGTTTGCTTTAGTATAAGTGGGAGATTGTTGGATTTGTATCTTCGAAAGCAGTATGGTTGAGCTTGTATACAATGTTTCTCGTTACCACTATTACAATCTCCTATCCGAATTGATTACTTGATTGCATATATATCGTGTCCCCTTATCTCATATATAAGTTAGATCATACAAGGTGTGGAAGATCACATAAGTCCGTATGATTGGTCAAGCTTAATGAGATATAAAAGTTTCACAACCGAGACAACTTGAGGATGAGTTGTCGGTATAGTCGGTATAGATAAGAAGTGACTTGACTTGGTTACTTGTCTATGCCGGTACGCCTCGACGTATGGAAGGATCACGATGAGATGAGTTCTTCTATCTCGACCGCTGTGAAGAACCAAGATCTCTCGTGACTTACGATGATCTAAACCTCGATAAGGTATTAGGTGAGTATGAGTTGTCGACCATCACTTTGACTTGTTATGGGTGAGGGTTATATGTTCTAACCAAATATTCTCCGCATCTTGGGTGGTGGCGGTGCTTGTATGTCATGCTAGTTATCCAGACGAGTCACCGTATCCGCTAGGATGATGACGTCCCCTTAAGGAGCTCAAAGGTTTATTGTACTAAACCCCGCAGTTGAGTTAGCTCAAGTACAATAATAAGGTTGAGTGGTACTACTTAAGAATTAAAGATATTAATTATTTTAAGCAATGTAATGCTATAAATAATTAATGGACGCGATATCTTAAATAAGGGGATTCAGAATGTCTAAGTGCAAGCTCGACTCACCTTCGTAATAAAGGGTAAGTCAAGATTTATTCTCTAGTGGCATGAATGAATGTTTATAAATTAATTTATGTTCAATTTGAACATAAGATAATTAATTTATTTGAGGCCCATCTTTATTCCTCAGATTTGATCCCTCAGTCGCCCATCCAGGGCCGAAGCTTAGGAAGAAAATTGGCGCCCCTAAGTCTCTCTATGGTAAGGATATGATCCTCTTTATCCATAAGGATATTATTATATTTATGGGATATGCATGGATCCTTTCCTAATGGGATTATGGTAATGCATTATAAATATAAGGTAAGAGATAAGATCAAAGCTAATCCTCAATTATCATACACCATATTTTCATGAATCACTATAGCTCTTAGTGGGATAATTTCGACAAAAGAGAGGTTAGGTGATTTTCCAAGCATTCTCCATAGATCGTCCTCACTCAACGTTGGAGTTTGGGCAACAAGGGATATGATCCGTAAGATCAAAGCCCGAGTCTCGATCCGCTCATCCGTTCATCCCCATGATTCAAAGGTAAACACGAGAAAACCCACGTGTTGCAATTAATTATATAGACGCATACTAGGAATATAATCAATGTATGGTGAATTAAACATCCAAGATAGATCCTCGGGAGAGGTTTAAATCGATTTCTACACCACCTCATTACCATTTCGTGTGGACTTGGGGTCTATCCTTCGAACCATGTTTTACGATCAATTCTCAAGATGGTGATCAACCCACCGAATAGAGATCGTGCACAATCACAATAGAACCACATCTCGGATCGAGAACAAGAATAACTTCACCAAAATATTTTGAACATGTTTTATTTTGAAATATCGAGTAAATAACTCAAAATAAGCATATATAACCCAACTCGAGCAGACTAAAACGTCAACGGGAGGTATCTACGGATCCGATGACTTCACCGATCTCTTTGGTAGGTACCGTAACAAGACGGAACAACTTTTGGGGTCACATCCCACAAAGCAAAGCAATATCGTGATCCAAACGGAGATCGAAGCAAAACGGGGGTATTCGACTTTTTGAACCCACATTTGGCACTCTCCGGGTTTTCAAATCAACTCGATGCAGAAGGGAAATATATTCAGGGCATCAAGACCTATAATAGGGCACTTTCAAAATATGCATGCATGCAAGTGACTCAAATCTTAGCGTGAAGAAGCTTCAAAATCGATGCCTATCCTCGGATCTAGGATAAACCATCCAAAATCGATGCATGAAAATGGAAACATAAGCAATATGCATAACGACGAACATGGAATGACAAGCTATGTTGAAAATGGATAACCCGGGCATGTACTTCCTTTAGAAAACTCGAAGCAACGGAAAACATCCCGACATGCAGAAATGAGAAAAACAGAAAAACAGAAAAACGGAATCGGTACTTTAGTAGAATGCATAGCCCGGAACTCAAAACCTAAAGGACCTTTAGCCAAAAGGTGGCTCGGTGGCCACCAAATCGACGGCCACAAGCTCACGGCGGCGGCGGCGATTCGGTGGAGGTCGGCGGCCAAATTGGCCGGCCTCCGGCCGTTTTCCCATCCTGTCCCTTTAGAATCCCGAGTTCTATGCTATACGTTCTACTAAAAGGCGGAATCAAAAGAAGAAAAGGACAAAATAGAAAATGGGGCTGCCGGGAGGGCGATCGGCGGTGGTGGCGGCAAGGCAATGGGCGCCGCCGAGCCTCCCGGCTCGATCCCCACTCCTCCGGCGTTTCCGCAGCGTGCACTGAGCTGCTCGGCTCGTCCGTAAACACGAGAGACGAAGGAAATGAACGTTGAAAATGAAGGCCCTAGCCTCCTATTTATAGGAAAGGCGGTGTCACAGCTATGCAAGCGCCCTTCGAAAACACAAAAACAAAACGCAACTTTGCAAATGGACTCCAAATTTAGCAAACTTAGTACCCATGGACTCGAAATAAAATACCGGACATAACGACTATAAACAAGATATGCTTTTAAAAGACCCATGAAAAGTCCGATTTTTGATAACTTTCCCGGAGCGCCAAACCTTCGTGGGTGGTCGAAAACCTGCATACTTAGTGTCTATGAATTCGTCATAAGACACTCTTCTTAACGCTCGAGGTTTCGTGATGATCGCGATCACCGAAACAAAAGTCAACCTTTGACCTTTCTCGAAAAATGTGCCATGCAAACCTGATGCTCAGGAAGGACGGGGTATTACAGCCAGACGGGCAAAGGCTCCTCTAATGGTGCCTGTAGCTAGGCCATGTGGATCATCAATCTCCACAGTACCGTGGTACAAAGGTACATACGGGGGTGGCAGTGGCTGGACTGGGGGAGAGCCGACAGGTAGAGGTGGGTGCTGGCATGGAATGATCGGCGATGATGGTTTGGGCGGGCAATGATGGGGGTGGAATCTAATGGCGGTAGGACCGAAAAGGTGAGCTGTCGGGGACGGGAAGGTCCAACCTGGAACATGTTCCTGCCACAGCCAGGCAAGAATGTAGATCCATCAGATGCTAAAAGAGGCATCTCCGGGTGAAGCCACTCGGGAGTCTCATCCCGCCAAGTGTATTCCCGCTCGGGGAGATACGATCCATATGGTGTAGCTCCGTATACCATGAATACCTAGCTGAGGTGACTGGCGAAACAAGGCAAGTCTGCCTCAAGGTCGAAGCTCTCTCGGCATCAATAGATATAATCTGCCGCTATCTCAGTGTAGGGAAAACATATGTTAACCATCGCCCCGAGGATCCATCTTGGGTGTTTAATTCACCATACATTGATTATAAACCTAGCATGCGTCTATATAATTAAATCGCAACACGTAGGGGTTTTCACGTGTTTACCTTTGGATCTTAAGAGGTCGATGGAACGAGATGAACGGATCGAACGGATCGGACTCGTGCTTTGACCTTCTGGACTGTATCCCAGTTGCCCAATCTCCAACGTCGAGTGAGGACGATCTATGGAGAATGCTTCGGAAAATCACCCTTTGCTCTCTACACAATTTTCGAGAACTACACTCTTGAGAATGAGATGGCCGAAAATTGCTTGTGAAATAATGAGCATTAACCTAGACTTTATCTCATACCTTATATTTATAATGCACTACCTTAATCCCATATGGAAACTACCATAATCCTATATGGAAATTACCATAATCCTATATGGAATATTACCATAATCTTAGGATTATTTCCATACTCTCAGGATTATTTCCATACTCTCAGGATTATTACCATAATCTTATATGGAAAGGATCTATGCATATACCATAAATATAATTATATCCTTATGGATAAAGAGAATAAAATCTTGTCAATGGGAGCATATAGGGCCGATTTTCTTGCTAAGCTATGGGTTCTGGATGGGCCGACCTGTGGATCAAATGCAAGGAATAAAGATGGGCCTCAAATAAATTAATTATCTTATGTTCACCCGAACATAAATTAATTTATAAACATTTATTCATGCCACTAGAGAATAAATGCCGACTTACCCTTTATTACCGGTTGAGTCGGGCTTGCACTCGCATATTACGAATCCCCGTATTTAAGATATCGAACGTCCATTAATCATTTCTAGCAATCTGACTGCTTAAACGATTAATAACTTCATTTCCTTAAGTAGTACCACTCAACCTTATTATTGTACTTGAGCTAACTCAACCTGCAGGGTTTAGTACAATAAACCTTTGAGCTCCTTAAGGGACGCCATCATCCTAAACGGATACGGTGACTCGACATGAGATAACTAGCGTGACATACGAAAGATCGCCACCACCCAAGATGCGAGATCTTGGGTTAGAACATATAACCCTTACTCATAACAAGTCAAAGTGATGGTCAAGAACTCATACTCACCTAATACCTTATCGAGGTTTAGATCATCGTAAGTCACCGAGATCTTGGTTCTTCACGACGGTCGAAAGAAGAACTCATCTCATGTGATCCTTCAATACGTCGAGACGCATCAAAGATAGACAAGCAACTAAGTCAAGTCACTTTATCTATCTTCGCAAGATAAACCGACAACTCGCCCCAAGTCGTCTCAAATGTGAAACTTTTATATCTCATTAAGCTTGACCAATCATACGGACATCGTGATCTTCTACACACCGTATGATCTAACTTATATATGAGATAAGGGACACGATATAAGCAATCAAGTATTCAAATCAGATAGGAGATTGTAATAGTGGTAACAGGAAACATTGTATACAAGCTCAACCAAACTGCTTTCAGTTACAAATCCAACACTCAGGGCATATCCCTACCAGTCGGATGGCAATCTCGTGATCATTTGTAGTACACCATCATAATGTGACGTACCACGGGAATGTGCAGCAGCCCAGTGACATACGAAATGCGCTAAGAACTCACGAGATCGTCTCCTCGGCATATCTGGTACGAACGCTAGGAGCGTACGACCTCGTCCTGTGTGGCCCTAGAGGATAGAGAGTGCCTAGTCGTAAAAATAGTCCGAGCCATCTAAAAAATAAAGTATCACTATAGGTCAGACATGGTAAATATAACGGTATATCTAGAAGAAGGTATGGACACAACAAGCATTTGTACAAAGAAGGTTATAACAATCTTATACTATCCTATGACTTATAATCCTAGATCCTAATGGAACTACTTTCATGGTTTGGTCTCTGGGAAGAGACGGTATGGTTTCTTAAGTAGAGCAACGCTCGATTTCTAGCCTTCAGGTAAAGGCTAAGTGGTCACCCTATCTTATTGGGTTCTGGATTCCTTATTTCTATTCGCATTATAACATTCGATCATGTTCCTTCTCATAATACACTTACAAATTGATCTTTCTTTTTATACTTCCTTAACATTATACTTTGATTCTTTTCTTTATTGCCACGATAGAGGCAACACTCATGGTGTTCGGAATTCCTTCGCGTAGACAGGTTGGGACTCGTAGCAGTGCGAACCTCCAGTTAAGCCATCGCTTCGTCATCGTAGATTTGTCATATTTTCCTCCTCAAATCCGTTCGATTATGATTCTTAAAGTTTCTATGTTCTCGTTCTTCCTTAGTATTCCGTTCAATCGGGGATACCTTATTTTCTCATACTAATTTCGGCGCAAATGGATCATGAGTCTTAAGAGTCTATGTTCTCATGGGGAAACATATTCATTTACATCCTGCTTCTAGCTTGCTTTGCATATAGCAGTAAACACAGATCATAACGTGTATTGCGACAAACAAGTATTCTCATATTACTCCCTTACCAAACCCCTAAAGTTTGCAACTTTCTTTCAAACTAACGACCAATTATTTTGAAAGAAACTTTTCAATTTGAAATCATTCCTTTTTCCCAAAATATATTTCGACCTTCAAACTAAGCAACATTTGTAAGTCTATTTCGCATTTCATATACTTCTATCATTTCAAAATAACTTTTAGTTGAGATAGTTACCTTTTTCCTCTTTGAACAGGACGAAGAAGGAGTGCAGTGCAGTGGTAGTCAAACACTAACAATTTCTAGACTCAACCTTCAACTTAGGATTCAAGGAAAGGGTTTCTAGAGTTCAGATTGAACAAGTGCTCGGATACCACTTTGTAATGACCCGACTTCTCAAGAAAGCAAGGATCAAATGGATCGCCACTGGTATGATAATACAGCGGATACATACATAACTAACCAATACAATTAACCATTAAACAACTTATAAATGCATGAGCTGAAAGGAATAAACTGTTTCAATACAAACCCAAGTCACCAAAGGACTTGTCAAAAGATTCAATATCCAAGTGTAACCCAATCAATGCTTAATTCAAGGAGTGAGGTACGACCTCAAGTTCAATATGGGAATGAATAACAGTTATAACCAAAGACATAAAATATTATCAGAGTTTGGCAGTAAAAACGTGTGGACATGCATATGACGATACATGCCCAAGGTTCTAGCAACCTTTCTATTCGCGACAAAACACCTGCCACTCTACACCACCTCGCATTCATCGTTGATTCCTGCTCAACCTGCACATCAAAAATAAGAAGCAGGGCTAAGTACAAAAGTACTCAGTGGACACATTGCCGAAAATATTTTCTTTGTAAAGTTATTGAACTGCCCACAATAGCGAATGAGAAGACTCAGTGGACACATTGCCGAAAATATTTTCTTTAGTTGAAAAGACTCATGCCTATCAAATATTTTATCATTTTCCAAAGTGTCCGGCCGGACTATTTCATCCACGTTGTTCCATAGCTGATCATTCATTCATTCATTTGCTAATTATGGAGGTGACCACCTACACATAGTCGTCGTGATCGGTCGAGGTAGATAACCTTAACACACAGTCACACTGTACACAATTGGAGTTAGTCCTTAACTAAGTCGGATCCGATCGTTACCCTTTTTTAATGTTGGTGGACCATCACATTCTCATACCACATTGGATATACCAATCTCATATAGGATCACAACAAAACATAAACATTTGGCAGTCAATAACAGTTCATGCAATAATATTTCATAAAGCTTTTGTAAATCATGCTTTGAGGTATGCATATCATTTTGTTTCAAGAGAGCCCACTTGCTAGTCCGAAGCTAAGTCCTAAGCGAAGCAGGGTGTGATTGTCCTTTCTCGGCAACTACGTACGATCAGGTCATTCATAAGAAAATAGTTTTTCTTAGATTCTTTCTATTGATCAAGGGTCGTTTATAAATTACGACTTAAAGTTCTCAATTATGATTTCTTTGTGATTCCATGATAGTTTTAAGATAATTCCTATTATCTCACATTCTCAATTCCCAAACTATATTCCTTCATCATTCATAGATGAACCTCAACTTATGAGTCATATACTCCGAGTCTAACTTCGACTCTAATCTTAGTGTTCTTCTAAACGTTATTACTTTATAGATTGTTGGTACTCAAGTTATGATTGGTATATTAGGATATTCTCAAGCCACTAACTACACTTAACAATTATAGTTACGTCCTAGTAGGTTATGCTTGACGGCTTGTCGTATTAACACGACAAATAAAGGGGAGTCTTGACTTATGATTCAAGTTATCCCATACTATCTCGGAAGTAAATACTTAGAAATAATTGAAGTTCTTTGTGAATACTAACTCGACCCTTGAGACATAAAGATCAACATCTTATGTTTGAATCTTAGCTTACACTTTTCGACATTGTTTGTTTCTCTTAGCTCGTCGGAGATTATGTAAGTTATATAATCGCTATTCGTTGTCGAGTTGTCTTAACGCTCAATCTAATATCGTATTAGGTCGTTGTTGTTGAGCATTTAAGTTTGTAAGTCGGCTTTGGTTTCTTTAACTTAGGAACTCACGTTTGAGTACGATATTATTAATAGAAAACCCTAATTTGTGTCTAACTTCAATTCTCATTAATTCCTTCTTAAGTTATCAAAATTTGTCGATTTTTTTTGGATTCTCGTACATAAAGTACTATGTTGTTTACGTTTGAGGTTTTATTTGTCGGCATAATATAAATATAACCATACAACACCATACACAACATATATCATACTAAGACATTAGAAAACCCTAATTTCTAACATAATATACAACCATTGTGTATGTGTGTATGAGTATTCCATTCATTCATAAACCTATAGATTAACTATCATAACATCATTTACATTTAAAATCAAACTCATACTTAACCATTTTGCTATATTTTTGATAATTAGCAATAATTAGCATAAGTATCCAATAAATTCAAATCAAATCATGTTATGCTCCTATCATATTATAGAATTTAATTACCAATTCAATATCATCAACTAAAATTTTACACCATGAGTTTAAAGCGCTAAAGTTTTTGGTAATTTGGATTTATTGAACATTGATGTTCAATAAATTCTACAAAAATCATTTCATGCTTATATCATATACTAAACATGAAATATCATTCCATATCATCCATTAAAATTAAACACATGCTTTTTACTTAACATAATTTTCGGTAATTTCAATATATGTATATATATACTCAATAAATTATACCCACTTCACAACATATTTATAATATGCAATAAACATGGAATATTAACTTTAAACACCAACTAAATATTTATAATATAAACTAAATGCTTGAGATTTTTGGTCCTTACATATATATTGTATACGTGTTCAATAAATTTCCAACAAAGCATAATAGATTCATATTATTTCCAAACATCATATTTAATATTAATTTCAACAAATAAAAATCAAAATAAACCCTAATATATATTTATATGTTTCGGTCCTTTTGTGGAAAAATAGGAGACGCGTTTCAATAATTTTAAGATCAATATATGATGTTTATATCATATATTAAACACTATATCTCAACTATTTTTCAACAAGTAAAATCAAAATAAACCTTAAAATTTATGAACATGTTTAAGCCCTTTTGAAGAAAAATGGGAGAAGTGTTTCAATTATTTCAAGATTAATATATGATGTTCATATCATATATTAAACACTATATCTCAACTATTTTTCAACAAATAAAATCAAAATAATGGCTTAAAAATCCATATATGTTTCGGCAATTTCAAAGAAAATAGAAGAAATAATTCAAAAATTCTCATCGTTATTCTATACATTCCCAACACATCAACAAGAAATAATATGAAATAACATTCACAAAAATATGTTTTATCTTCTATAAAACAATTCTAACAAAAATTCAAAAATAATAAACATGCTTCAAAATTCTCAAACTTTAAACACAACCTTAAAACATATTTCTAAGCATATTTCATTCATGACTTGAGAGCAATTGATGGCTCAAAAGTCATGAAGAAAATGAAGAACAAAAATTAGGGTTCTTCATGAAAGAATTTCAAACAAAATCTAGAAAAATTTCTACTCCATTAAAAATGAAAACAATGATGAATGCTACCTTTGTATGGTCTTAGAAAATTATTTGGATGGTTAGAATGTTTGGAATGAATGATTAAAGCTTAGGGAAAGAGTAGAATTTGGAAAACAAAGAGAAAAAATATCTTAAAGAGAGAGAACGAAATGGCCTGAAAAAGAGCTGTTGGGAAGCCTATATGGTTGTCCATTGTGGTGGTTGGGAGAGGACTAATCAAACTTTCCCGATTTGGCATGTTAATATCGGTCCTTTAAGTTTTATCGTGCTTTCGATTGATTTCTCGGAACTTTAAGGTTCCATTAGATTAAAAAGCCTTAAAAAGATTTATTTCATAGTTTATAATAATTTTATAAAGTTTGGATTTGATCCGGTAAGTCAAATTTGAATTATCGTGGAAAAACGGCGTCCGGTGATTAAATTATGTTCATTCGAATTTCTATCGAATTCTTGAGCTTTTATAATTAATTTGAGTCTTATAAATTATTTCTTATTGATTTAGACCCTTGGTTTGAGTTTGGGTTCATTCAGATCAGTTTAGGGTTTTTTCGGTATATATATTCGGCGTTCGGTTAAGGTCTTCAGGAATTTCGTTCAGAATTTGATTTTTATGAATTCTAAATTCATAATAATATATTCCTTCATGATTTTGATTATTTTAATTAATTTCAATTATTATCATGGACTGAACTTTGATCCGGCTCGTGAATATTACTTTTGAGACTGATCGAGCAAGTATGCCCGAAAATTCTAACTCTTTAGCTTCTCACATGTTTTCCTGAGACTATTCTAGAAACACAATCGTTTTGTTAGAATTCATTCTAGATCTTTCATTATATGTTCTGGCTATTCAGGAAACCTTTTCGATCCCTCTAGTTTTCGATCTCCGAATCGATTATAATTCGTTGGTTGTCTTAAATATATTTAAGGTCTTAGCACCAAAAGTAATTGGTTTAATCATCACTAATAAATTTTTTAATTTTTTGGATTATTACAAGTGCCCAGTCCCGTCCGGCGTTGTGTCCCGCTCTCCGTACTCCAACGCCTCGCACAACCAACGCCCAGCGTGGCTCCACCTCGTCCAGTGCCCAGTCCCATCCGACGCTGCGTCCTACGTGATGCACTTCAGCGCCTCGTCTAGCATCCCGTCTTGTCCACCGGCGCTCCGTCCTAGCACCAGCATGCGTTCCGCCATACCTCCAGCATCTCGTCTCGCCTCAGCACGCCGCACAGCCCAACGCTCGCCTCACCCATGTCCGACGCTAGCACCCTCGGTGTGAATACAGTGAGACATCCCCAGCGCGAGTTTCGCCCCATCCGTCGCTGAGGTGCCCTCTCGGTAGCATTCCAAGAAGCTACACCCAACACCGATTTCGTCCCGTCTGGCACTGGACGAGCTTTTTAGGTCCATGTCAGCGTTATTTTTTTAGGCTATTTCGAGGGTTTCTTTAAAAGGGGAACAACCGCTTTGGGAGAACTTACTTGTCATTCACACGCGATTTTCCTTTCTTTTTCTCTCTTTTATTTTCTTTTCTTTTTCTCTTCTCTTTAAATCTTGCACTTGGATTAACAATTAGATTGAACGATTCCGAATTTTTGAAAGAAGAATTGTCAATGAATGGTTTGTAAGTTTTTCTCGTTTCATCATATCTATGTAATTGCTATGGGAATAATTTCTACCATGAGATGAATTATTGATTTGTAATGAAATAAATGTTGGAATTGTTCTTGTCTTGAATCGTGATTGTTGTGTTGATGATTTGCAATTTCTCATCCGTATAAATTGATTATTTCATGATCTTCATACATAGGCTCGAAAGAATAATGTAGGTTGATTATGTGCTTATGTTTGATATGAATTAATGCGAGAGCATATTTACGTTGAATATAAGTTTGATAACAAGCGGGGTTGAGAGACTAGTTTGTTGTTGAATGATTAATATATGTGGATAAATGTTTGTTATCGTGTGCATTTGTATTGATTATCCCTTGTAGTTGATGACAACTGGGTTGAGAGGTTAGTTTGTCGTTGATTGCGAGTCTAACATAGATAGGGTCGAGAGGCTAGTTTATGTTGAACGCTACGTGAGAGAGCGTGTGTAGTTTACTGCACTGAGCATCGGTTGTTGACTCATTATTAGCGAGGATAAGTTTTGAAACCTAGAACACCGTCATCAATTCCGTGTATCTGTCAATTCCTCTTGTTATCCAAGTACACACATTTTCATGCTTTCTTTTCCTTCATGCTTTCGTCTGTTCCGTGACAACCCCCCCCTTATGTTAGGACGTTAGTTTTTATTTTCATTTTTTGTACGTGACATAAATCTTCCTGTTTTTATTTTCCGTTCCGTGATCAAATGCAAGGAATAAAGATAGACCTAAAATGAATTAATTACCTTATGTTCAGCTTAGAATATAAATTAATTCATAAACATTTGTTTATTTCATTAAAGAATAAATACGGACTTACCCATTTATTACTGAAGTTGAGTCTGGCTTGCACTTAGACTTACGAATCCCCGTATTTTTAAGATATCGCACGTCCATTAATTATTTATAACATTGTGATTGCTTAAAATAATTAATCTCTTTAATTCCTTAAGTAGTATCACTCAACCTTTTATTGTACTTGAGCTAACTTAACCTGTAAGTTTAGTACAATAAATAATTTGAGTTCCTTAATGGGACGTCATCATCCTAAACGGATACGATGACTCGATATAGGTAACTAGCATGACATACAAGCACTGCTACCATCCAAGGTGCGGAGAATCTTGGGTTATCTCATTTAACCATCACCTATAACAAGTCAAAGTGATGGTCAGTAACTTATACTCACCTAAAACCTTATCGAGATTTAGATCAACATAAAGTCACCGAGATCTAAGTTCTTAACGACGATCAGATAAAAAACTCATCTCACTGTGATCCATCAATACGTCAAGACGTACCAGCATAGAATAGCAACCAAGTCAAGTTACTTCTTATCTATACTGCAGCTTATACCGATAACTCGTCCTCAAGTTATCTCAGCTGTGATCCTTTTTATATCTCAACTAACTTAACCAATCAAACAGACTTCTGTAATCTTCTACACACTGTATGATCTAACTTTTGTATGAGATAATGAGACAACATATGTAATCAAGTAAACTATTCAGATATGGGATTGTAATAGTGGTAACTATAAAAAATTGTATACAAGCTTAACCATTCTGCTTTCAGTATACAAATCCAATACATATATGTCTATCAATTACACTCACAAACAAATTCGAGCATATCCAGTTTCTTTTATGATTTCCAACTCGACAATTTAGCTTTGAAAACTGAGTCGTTTTTATTATTATTATTATTATTATTATTATTATTATTATTATTATTATTATTATTATTATTATTATTATATTTTGTACCTTGGCCACCCATATTTTTAAAGAGTCGTACTATTGAGATAAAGGAAAAATAAGTAGTATAAACTTAATGATCGCAACTCATTTAGGCGGCAAAATTACTTAGGGTGGATACAATGGGAACTGATTCCAGCTTTTGAAAGTTGGAATGTAGTTTCGGGATCCTACAATAGCATGAGAGGAAAATGAAATCTGGTTTCGACTTTCAGTTTTTAAAGTCGGGTTCTGTTGACATTTGGTGGGCTCCACAGGCACGTCAGCCTCGGAGCGCGCACGACATGCGCTCGTTGGTTGCCGCGTGCGTATTGCGCACAGACGTAACATTTTTTTGTTTTGTTTTTACTACTTTTCCATTTTAGATTTTTTAATTTTTTGCGAAAATAATTTCTATATTTTTTTTAAGTTTTAGATTTCATATTGCATCGATCACGTCGAGATCTTTTATTTGACATAAAAATTGTAAAAACGGATTTAAAATGACCAAATTATTTCAATTTTGGTAATATAATTCAATCGAATTTAAGTATTGTAATTTTAGTTCTAGTTATTAAATTTTAATTTTTAATTTTTAATTACAAGATTAAAATATTTTATTTTATTTTATTAAATTGTTCAATTTATATATAAAATATAGAGTTAATCACGTATTATAGATATATAAAGTGGTGTGTATTTTAGTGAGACCCAACTGAAAGTTGAAAGTTGAGTTGTCATAGAGAAAAGTAAAATAATAGGCGATGAGTTTTAAAAAACTGATGTGGCATTATGGGACTTATCTGAAAGTTGGGAAGTTGAGTTTATTATTGTATGTATCCTTAAGGTGCCTCCGATGGGAGGTTTTTTTTACCCCTTTTAAAAGTTAGAAATCGAATTTTTTTTATCATTGTAGCGAAGATGATATGACAAAAAGTTAGCTTCCAACTTCTCAAATGAAAACTAGCTTTTTAACTTTTTTTTTATCCCATCAATTTTTTTTAATTTAATTATCTATTAATAGTCAATCTAGATCCATTAAAATATATTCAAGAATCATCTTGAATTAAAGATCGCTAAGAGATCTTTCGTTCTTCATAAAAATAGAATTCGAATTTAAATTGATTACATATTACAAGTATTTTAAATAAAAACAAATAAATATATAGATATAGTTTTGTGTATATTATAGTGAGATTCATGTAAAAATTGGTTTTGTAGGTACATGATTGAAAAGGAAGTTAGAAATAAATTGGTGGATAGTAGAAGCTTATGTGATAGCAAAAAAATTGTTTTTTTTGCTTTTACCATTAAAGTCACCTTTATATGTTTAATTATTTTTGGAAGTCAAGTCTAGCATGATACTTCAGATGTACAAGTTATGATTAGATTTGATCAGTTAAGTTAGAAATGGACACACAATAAACACTCTAAAATTAACACTTGCACTTTTGTGTAATTTTAAATTGTACCTAAGTTTCTACTCTAAAAAGATTGTTTAACTTTATAATTAGTTCGTGCAATATATACGGTTACTACTAAATTTTCTAACGATATGTCTATTCTTTATGGTTTAAGAAATATTATTATATACGCAAAACCGCTGTTAAATTGTAATAGTAGTTTCTTGGGTTAATTGTCGCTATTATGTAAATCTTGACATAATTTTAATGTGTCATGTTAATTTGAAAATTAAAATGATAATACATATATTCTTGATATTTCTGATTTTTTCCATAAATTCGATTATCTCCAAAGATCAGTAAGCAAAATCTAAACTGATATAACAATCAAATGATTAAAACTATATCATTTTGATTATTTAAAATTACAAAAATAATAAAAAAAGAAAATGATTTTTCACTCATCCTTCCACCTCACTTCCCTCTCTCATCTCTCTTTCTTTTTCCAAGTCTCGACTTGATAGCCCTAAACTCTAGCAACTTTTGCTTCTGTATGTTGAAAGCGCGCGAAAGATGAAGAAAGAACCATGATGAGAAATCTAAGGAAAAAAAATCAAATATTAATTATATACGCATTACTCACACGATTGAGAGCTTTGTGCTCTTTGAAGCTTTCTTCAAGGAAAGCGGACTGTTGTTTGGATAATCTTGATACTGTGTTCCAGCATGAAGGGAGAAGAAGAGGGGCTGGGAGAGATGAGAGAGGGAAGTGAGGTGGAAGAATGAGTTGGAAATTTATTTTCTTTTTTATTTTATTTTTACAATTTTATATAATCAACATAAAGTCCTTTTAATAATTTGAATTGTCACGTCAATTTAGATTTTGCCAACTTATTTTTAATTTAAGGACAATCAAATTTTATGGAAAAATTTTAAAATATCAAAAGTTTATGTATTATCATTCAAATTTTAAATTTATGTGATAAATTAGAATTGTGTCAAAATTTAAGTATTTAGAAACAATTAACCCTAATTTTTTTATACCGAAAAGTCGAAGATAGTAAAAGAGACGGATGATTTACTCCTTCCATCCTCCATATTCGCTCTTCGATTTTAGTGACATGAGTTTTAATAAATTATAATGAATGTAAAGTGAATGAAGATAATAAATAAATAGATTAATAGATAGTGAGATTAAAAATGTCATAAAGATATAAATGAATAGTGGATATAAAAAAAAAAAGAGGATCATGAATGGTTTTTTTTAAATCAGTGGATAAGTTTAGGATGAAAATATGAAGTCGATGTTTATAAAAAAAAAAAAATTATATATGAACTAAGATGGAATTAAATATATTATTTTTCTTTATCTTTTTCAAACTTTTGAATATGTTTGGACGCCGAAAAGGTATAGTATAAAGAATTAAATAAAGTGCGCCTGACGCTCCCCTATTATGTTGGGCGGGAATAAGACAACAGTTATTTCAAATGAATATATGTATTTTTGGAGAAGCTGTCTTAACATAACATGCTCTGGTCCTCGATGATTTTAGAAAAATTAAATGTACTTTTGAATTTAAAAAGGGTATTATTATCTATTTGCTTACAAGAAAATGGCTGCGTGGCTTGGAATCTCAAATTATCACTGATTATCTTCAGATCTTTGCTAATTTTCATTTTTTTGGCTCAAATTTATGTGAACCCACAAAAAAGATACTGGCTCAAATTTATGCGTGTAATTTGGGTTCTTTGAGAGAGAAATTGGGGCTTTTTCTGAGGGAATTTCTTGAATTTTCATTCCAGGTAATGCTTCTGCTACTAAAATCTGCTATCTCCCTCTCTAGATTACGTCAATAATAATCTTCTTGTTTTATTCTTTCCTTGAATTTTTTTTTTTTCTGGGTTTAACTCGAAATGCTTCGTGGGTCTTTCATTATTCATTTATATTTTTTATTTGATATTTTTTTCTGGGTTTAACTCGAAATGCTTCGTGGGTCTTTCATTATTCATTTATATTTCTATAATTATGTATCTGTGTTTTTCTTTTTCAAATTTATTGTTAATAAAATAAAGATTTGGATTTAAAGGAAGATTCTCACTGGAAATGTTTGTTTGATTTCGTAAATGTTGAGGAGTGAAGTCATGAATTCATATAGCCATATAGGTTGAGTGGTGAGTGAGTTGGATCGGAAGCAAAGACTGCAGCAAATCAATCGAAATTCATTTCTTGAAGATTGAATCAATTAGTGTTATTTCTAGTTCATGGTTTCCCAATACCAGTTCGCAACTGGCTATAACTTCTGTGAATTTCTAATGATTTTAGGACTTAAGGTGGTGTTTGATTGAAGATAAAGATGGAAAAGAAGAAATGGCTGTGGAAGAGAAAATCTTCGGAGAGGAGTCCTGGTGAAAGTGAAAGCTCAGGGTCATTCTCTTCTCCTTCTGAGAGATACTCGGACGAACAGGTAGATGTTCGTTCCTCCTCAGCTGACGTAGTTTAGTCTATTTGTTATGCTTACTCTCTGTGTGTGTGTTTATTTATTTGACTTAGTGTTGAAATATTTAATTAGAAGTATAGCACAAGTGATCTCTGTTTGGAAAACCAGTACGTGGGTATTGAATTGTTGTGTTGCTGTTGAAACTTGAATCTGCCTGCTTTCTACGAGTTCCCAAGCAACATTGCTTAAACTGCGATGCCTTACATCTACACTGGCATCTTTTCATCTTTTTAATTATTTGAAGCAGGATGCGTCAAGAGAATCTCCAAATGGTAGCGAGCAGTCACCGGAAGTCACGTCTAAACTTTCATTTACGGACGATGAAGTGAAAGAAAACGTGAAGAGGCTGACCGAGAAGCTATCAGCTGCTTTCGTAAACGTAAGTGCTAAAGAAGAGCTTGTAAAGCAGCATGCTAAAGTTGCTGAAGAAGCTGTGGCTGGTGAGCATTCTGCGACTCTGGTGTCGTTTATTGCTCGATTTTCTCTTTAGTTGCTCTTACAAACATTACAACATTATTTTTAACGACTAATTTGGATATCAAGGGTGGGAAAAGGCAGAAAACGAAGTGGCAGCGTTGAAGCAGCAGCTTGAGGTTGCGTTGCAGCAGAATGTGAACCTAGAAGTTCGAGTCAGCCATCTCGATGGTGCTATCAAGGAATGTGTCAGACAGCTGAGACAGGGACGAGAAGAGCAGGAAAAAATAATCTCCGATGCCATAGCAGAGCAAAGTAGGAAGTGGGAATCTGAAAAGGCTGAACTCGAGAAGCAAATCCTAACACAAAATGAAAATTCTGCTGTTATTAATCCAAAGTCTCTTCTTATTCTCGAGAGTATCGAGAAAGAGAACTCGTTCCTGGAGCAAGAGATGAAGGCTCGTTGCAAGGAGTTAGAGAGTGTGATAATCGAAAGGGATTTAAGCATACAAGCTGCGGAAACTGCTAGCAAGCAGCAGTTAGAGAGCATAAAGAAGGTTGCTAAGCTTGAAGCCGAATGCCGAAGGCTACAATCTCTTGCTCGAAAATCGTCTCCTCTCAACAATTTGAAGCCCCATTTTTATGCTGAATCTTTAACGGATAGTCAGTCAGATAGTGGGGAGAGGCTGAATGCAGTAGAGATCGATGTTTGTAGGACGAGCAACGTGGACAGGAACGGGTCTGAACCGAGCTGCTCGGGCTCGTGGGCATCGGCCTTGATTGCAGAGCTCGATCAATTGAGAAACGAGAAACTCTCGCCGACAAGTCTAACAGCCTGCTCGGTTGAATTTGATATGATGGATGATTTTCTCGAGATGGAGCGCCTAGCTGCTTTACCGGATACAAAGAGTAATATCCCTTTTACAGTGTCTGAATCTGCTTCGAGGGAATCCGTTTCCATGGATAATCTGCTTAGAGCTGAGCTCGATTCAATGGCTCAGCGAGTAGCTGAGTTAGAAAAGAAGTTGGAGAAGATGGAACTCGAGAAGGCTGAGCTCGAGGCTGCTCTAGATGAAAGTCGAGGATCGGTCAAGGCAGCACAAGCCAAGTTGGAAGAGCTGCAGAAGGAGTTGAAGGCCGTGAACAAGGCGAAGGAGTTGCTAGAGTCCCAACTCATTGGCATGGAAGTAGAAGCAAGGACAGTTTCTGCAAATTTCGATCTGCTGAATGTAGAGATCCAAAACGAACGAATGTTGTCAGCACAACTGTCGATCAAGTGTCGAGAATTGGAGAGTGAAAGTATCTTGCAGAAAAACACACCAAATTCAAATGGTGAACTAAAGATAAAACAGGTTAGAGCTGCTGCATCTGGAGTTTCCAATGCTTCCATCTCGGTTAACAAGTGTTTATGTACCTTATGCATTGTTTGTTGTACTCTTTTGCTGCAGGAGGATATAGCCGTCGCTGCAGATAAACTCGCAGAATGTCAGAGAACGATAGCATCTCTTGGAATGAAGCTGAAATCTCTTGCGACGTCGGAAGATTTCTTGATAGACACAACCAACATACCAGGGTTCTTGGGTGCTGACATACCAAAGGTGCCTTCTACAACGACGAGGGACAATGTGGAGGACGGGAGCAGCGAGGAATCAACGGTGCCCTCTGCTCTGTCAACCAACCATGTGGCTGCTGCCAAGAGCAGGAATGGTTTTGGGAAGTTCTTCTCTCGGAGCAAGAGCGGCGTTGAGCTCGGAAATCGGCAAGATTAGGGCAGGTTTTGTGTTGCTTAGGTATAAAAGAGGTTTCTTTGGCTGTTGTGGTTGCTAATTAAATCCTGTTTGATTGGCAATTGCTTTTTGAAAATGTATGGATTCTGGAAAGAGTGATGTTATTCGGCCATAATGTACCGGCCATAATAAGCTTTATTGAATGAAAAAATAGTTTATTTAATATTTGATCTTTTAAAAAATTAGTTTTACATTAAAAATAGATGAAAAAATAGTATTTATGTAAAAATAATTAACACATTAATTTATTATTATTATTTTGTTAATTAATTATATTGATAATTACTAAAATATTCTCGTGTGCCTAGTCATAATGTGGTCGTATAGTTTTATTGTTCTGCAAAAGCTTGTTGAGTTGCATTGGTTTTTGTTGTTTGTTGCAAGAGTACGGTGAGTATTGTGCTTTGTTACACATTTTTTTGTGTTTCATAAGCAAAATCTAGTATACACTTGAATTTCATTGATGGTGATGATCCTGTAAATGCAATAGAAAATATTTTACGATGCTTAATAGAATATCCTGCTTGCGATATTCTTCTTCTCACTCAGACCAAAGCCTCACAAAGTGATACATGATTTTCTAGTGAATAAAAGAGTTGACCACTTGAGATGGTCTACTGATAAAGTGAGTATTTTTTATGCCATAGTTATATGTTATAATTTTACTAATTCTTCATAGATCTTAGTCTATCAGACATGATTTTTTCCAAGTATGGTTTATCCCCTGAATAGTTATCGATTGCACAACAATGTGAATTTATATAGTATATAATGAAGGTAGCAATTGCGAATTGCTATGAACCTTCCAAAAAGAAGATAGACTAGTCCAAATATAGCGAAAATGATTGTCCATCTAATTTAGTCGATGTTCCGAACACTGTGGTTCGTGAGCGGATGTTCGAACGGTGTGGCACCTTTTATTTTCTTTACTTTAATTATTGTTTAATTAAATTAATTGCAAAACCTAATTATAAAGTAGTAAATTAGTTATAAATTCTAATTATGTATTACTAAATACTTAAAATTTTAATTAACCCCTAATCCCAAGTTTGTCTTTCAATTATATAATTGGCCATTAATTAAGGTCCTAATTATCCGGGGACATAGAAACAATTGTGTGGTAATAGTGGTTGCATTATATTGGGAGATCTGATTTTACCCTTTTTCGAGGATCTATCTTGGATATTTAATTCATCATACATTGATTATATACGTAGCATGCATCTATATAATTAATTGCAACACGTAGATGTTTACTCGTGTTTACTTGCAAATTTATGTGAAATAAGATCAATGATTGACTACAGCTTTGATCTTTTGGACTGTATCTCGGATGTCTATCATCTAATGTTGAGTGAAAGCAATCTATGAAGAATACTGCAAAAATTCACCTCCTTCTTTGTAGTATGAGATTTTCGAAAATCTCAAAAAAAGAATAAGGATTAATTCTGATTTTCTTTCACCTTGTATTTATAATGCATTCCTAAAATCCTATTTAGATAGGATCCCTGCATATCTAATAAATAAAATCATATCTTTTTAGATAAATCATATCTAGAACAATTATATCTTGATATCTAATAATATCAGATAATATTTCTTGATATCTAATGATATCAGATAATATCTCTTGATATCTAATAATATTAGATAATATCTATCTAAATAGTGGAGATCAGAACAGAGTACCAGTGGGACTCTACTAGGGTTGGACAAAAATTAACAGAAGCAACAGATTTTGATGGATCAGCCCAGAGATCAAATGCAATGAATAAAGATGGGCCTAAAATGAATTAATTATCTTATGTTCAGCCCAAAACATAAATTAATTCATAAACATTTATTCATCCAACTAGAGAATAAATACTGACTTGTCCTTTTATTACCGAAGTTGAGTCGGGCTTGTACTTAGACTTACGAATTCCCGTATTTAAGATATCGCACGTCCATTAATTATTTATAGCATTCTAACTTTTAAAATAACTAATCTCTTTAATTCATTAAGTAGTACCACTCAACCTTATTATTGTATTTGAGCTAACTCAACCTACAGGATTTAGTACAATAAACATTTTGAGCTCCTTAAGGGGATGTCATCATCCTAAACGGATACGGTGACTCGATACAAGCAACTAGCATGACATACAAGCACCGCCACCACCCAAGATGCGGAGAATCTTGGATTATCTCATATAACCCTAACCCATAACAAGTCAAAGTGATGGTCAATAACTCATACCACCTAAAATCTTAACGAGATTTAGATCAACGTAAAGTCACCGAGATCTTGATTCTTCACGACGATCAGATAGAAGAACTCATCTCACTGTGATCCATCAATATGTCAAGACATACTAGCATAGACAAGTAACCAAGTAAAGTCACTTCTTATCTATACTTCAGCCTATATCGACAACTCATCCTCAAGTTGTCTCAACTGTGATCCTTTTATATCTCAATAAGTTTAATCAATCATGCATACTTCTGTGATCTTCTACACACTGTATGATCTAACTTTTGTATGAGATAATGGGACATACATATGCAATCAAGTAAAAATTCAGATAGGTAATAGTGATAACAGAAAAAATTATATACAAGCTCAACCATTCTGCTTTCAGTATACAAATCCAACAAAACACGCAACTCTCACTATGCAACTGGGTAAAATCATAGGTTTTTACCACCTCGTCAAAGCGTAAGTTCCATGATTGGGAAGCTTGCTTGAGTCCATAAATGGACTAGATGCTCCTCACATTTCTTCGCATAACCTTCAAGTTACTACATATGGATGTCTCGACCTTCCTTATGGTAACCATTTAAGAAAGCGGTTTTCACATCCACTTGTCAAACCTCTAGGTTTAAGTGAGTTGCTATGGTCAGAAGAATTCTGATGGACTTGAGCATTGCTACAGGTAAACAGGAATCATCGTAATCGATCCTCTCAATCTGAGTGCACCCTTTTGCCACAAGCCTAACTTTAAAAGTCAAAACCTCTCCATCAGAATCTCTCTTCCTCTTGTATACCCACTTACTACCTATGGCTTCCTTGCCATCTGGTAGATGTGTTTTCTCATATACATCCATAGCTGTTATGGACTCAATTTTTAAGTCCATAGCGGTGTGTCATGCTCCTTCATCTATGTCTTGTATCGCCTCGCTGTATGCCCATGGGTCGATTATGGCTTGTTCGCCTACTGGGATTAAATTCAAAGATTCACCTACGAACATAAATCGATCAGGTTGTCGGAAAACCCTTCCACTAAGACGAGGCGCTACTGTCACAATGGCAACGGTGGGTGCAGAAACTTATGGTTCTCTTACTTGCACAACTTGCTGGGAAGGTGCAACTTGTACATTCGGTATCCCTAGTGAAACTCGACCCACTTCAATCTCTTGAAGTATTTAGTGTCGATCCCTCCCACTAGACTCGACATCTTATATCTTTGGTGGAATCGGTGGTGGAATACGATCATCTTCTAATTTTTGAATAATGATTTCAACTTTGGATTTGTGGTTTTTATGTAGTCATCCTCCAAGAATTGGGCGTCGGTGCTAATAACGACCTTCTCATCCTTAGGACTATAGAAATAACCACCTTTCGTTCCTCTATGATATCCTATAAATAGTCTTGCGTCAGATCTAGCCTCCAACTTGTCAGCCTTCTTGTTCAACACATGTGTTGGACTGCCCCATATCCTTATATGGCTTAAAGTAGGCTTATGCCCAAGCCATAACTCGAAAAGGGTCTTGTCGACTATTTCTAAGGCATATCCCCAGAACGAAATAGACAAAGTTGCATAACTCATCATTGATTTAACCATCTCTAAGAGAGTCCTATTTTTTCGCTCTGATACACCATTTTGCTGTGGTGTGCCCGGTGTAGTGAGCTGGGACGTAATCCCACACTGCACCAGATAGTCCATAAACTGTTAATGAGGTATTCGCCACCATGATCAGAACGCAGTGACTTGATACTCTTACATAGCTTCATCATCACTTCCACCTTAAATTATTTGAATTTCTCAAAGAATTCAGACTTGCGGTGAAGCAGGTATACGTATACATACCTTGAGTAATCGTTAATGAAAGTGAAAAAATACTCGTACCCTGCACGAACTTGTGTAGACATTGGTCCACACAGGTCAGAATGGACTAACTCCAATATCTCTTTGGCTCTATACCCCTTCGCTTTGAAGGGTCTGATCGACATCTTTCCATCTATACAGGATTCGCAGACTAGGACGTAACCGTAATTTCTCTCAACTCTACATTCTTAGCCAGTATTTGGATCATATTTAGATTGATGTAATCTAATCTAAGATGTCAAAGATATGTGGTGGATCTTGTGAAAAAAACTTCATCTTCTTATGGTTTGATGTAGTAGATGCAACATAATTATATGTATTATGCTTAGCCGAAATAGTATAAAGAGAATTATATAATGTGTCACCACAGATAAACTCGTCATTTCTAATGATAGAAACACCACTATAAAAAATAACTGAATATCCATGCGTAAATAGTTTGGAAACCGAAACAAGGTTTTCTTCGAAAATCCGACACATATAAAACATCTCTCAAAACTAAAATTGTCCTATCAAAGCATAAAGAAATATCTTCGACTGCAATGGCCTCGACTTTCGCCGTGTTGCCCATGGAGATCGTTATCTCGCCATCACTCAACTCCCTTGTCTGCAGGAACCCCTGTAAGGTTTAACAAACATGATTAGTCGTACCTCGTATTTACTACCCATGAATGAGTAGAACAAGTTGCTAAACATGTTTCCGTTACTAGAGCCAATGAAGTACCTTGAGCCTTGAGCATAGGGCACTTAGCCTTCCAATGCCCAGTCTTACTGCACTTGAAGCACCTGCCCCTCTCCTTTGACTTTTTCACGCCTCCGGTGGCATTCATGTTCTTGCTTCCACTGCTTCCACTGTTCCCTTTGCCTCTACCACCCTTAACACCCCTCTTTTTTCTTCCATCTTTCGATGGAACATTGGGGACCTTAGATGTGCTAGCAAGGGCATGTGTTCATTTTCCCAAGATGTCTTCCGCTGCTACAAGATCGTTGAGCAACTGACTGAGTGTATACTCGATCTTGCTCATGATCGCGTTCACGTGAAAGTTCTCAAAAGACTTGGGTAGTGTATTTAGGATGATATCGACCTTGGCTTCACCATCGATACCTCCTCCAAACTGATCAAGACTATCCATGAGATGAGTCATGTGGGAGACATGTTCATGTACCGAACATCCTTCTTTCATCCTACACGCTAAGATTTCTCTCATTGTGTGGAAGCAGACTGTTCGATCCGACTGCCCGAACTTACTCTCTACTTGACCATATTTCAGTTGCGTCTACCATCGATTGATGTTTCAGCTGCAAGCCATTTGACATTGTAGTCATCATATAGCATTTAGCAATATTATTTGAATTATGCCAAAGTCTGCTTGACTCTCGCTGCTCATTAGTCGATGTGTTAGTAAGGGTAGCGGGTTTGGGAGTAGTGAGAACAAACATGTGTTCTTCAGCGATAAGAACATTGTTTAGTATGAATTTGTGCTGATTCTTGGTATTTTTTACATGTCGTTTTTAGTGGTTTTTCCTATTTATGCCGTTGGTTTGATTAATATTTATCGACTCGGAATTATTTGGTTTGTTTCGATGTTTTGCAGAAAAATGACATTAAATAGGATGAAATTTATCTATCAATAATTATCCTATTTTGAAGAGCATCTCGATAGGAGTCCGTGGATGCAAACGGATCTCAATTCGGAGTTCGAACGAGAGAGAACGGAACGAAACACCGAAGTCGCGCATGCGCGTGCGCGAGCGCGAGCGAGGCCAGCGCCCACTCCACACAACGCGGCCACGGCCGCGGTCTTCACAACGCGGCCACGGCCGCGCCTCCTGCATCTTCACAATGCGGCCACGGCCGCACCTCACGCATCCAGTGCTCCAGCGCCCTTTCTTCACACCGCGGCCACGGCCGCGCCTCATGCAACCGGCGCTGTCATTCCCAGCGCCTCACACCACGTGCGTTTGCTCCAGCACAACCGGCGCTGGGCGATGCCCAGTGCCCCTCCCGCGCCCGCTGCAGTTTCCGCCAGCGCTGGCATGGCCCAGCGTCCCATTCGTGCTCATCACCTCCAACCGGCGCTGGCTCACAACCGGCGCTGCGCACTTGTCCAGTAACTGGTCGCGTTCGCATGTGAACCGTCCGGCGCTGGGGATGAATTTTTGCGCTATAAATACTTAATTACACGCTGAAACCCTAGCTTCCCTTTTATTTTCTTCCGTTTTTCTTCTCTTGGGAGCGCCTCCTTCCATGGTTTTTCTCCCTTCAAGCTTTCTTTCATTTATTTTGTCATTTTGGATCCAAGAACATTAATTCAAGAAGCTTATCTTCATCTATTACATTTGTAAGGATTTTTATGGTTTGATTTCTCCTCCATTTCAATTTCATTGCTTGTTCTTATTTATATGCTTTCTTCATTGTTGATTTATATGCTTTGATTTCAATTCCATAGTGACAGTGGATTATTTTCATGTTCCCTTGATAAATGATTTCCTGCTTTCGATTAATTCATGTTCTTGTTGGATGATTGATAATTGTGGTTTATTTGCAATTAGATTCAGATTAGGGCTTGACAAACCCTAAGAATATGATTGCTATTGCTTTTGTTTATTGCTTTGATTTATCCCGCCAGTAGTTCAACTAGGGATTGACAACCCGATTTAGATTTATTGTTTTATTAGTTTAGCTCGGGATTGACAACCCCAGCTTAGGATTGTTTATTTCTCGTATTTCATTTCTGCATGTCAAAACCCCCTGGCATTAGAGTGTTTAGGATTTAATTGTCCAATGTGCGACACGAACAATAACCTTGTTAAGTTTTCCTTGAGAGACGACTAGGGTTAACTTTCCCTACTATAACACCTCATTCGATTATGAGTCAATTAAGAGTACACTTTTGATTGAAACAAACATACTCCATGTTTCGTTTCCACTCGATAAAATTCGGACCAGATAAGGGGTTTTGTGCGAGCATATTGATAATCGGAGAAAGAGATATATCTGAAAAGTAATATAAACACATAAGCATACGATCCCACATAATTCTTCATAACAATATTGTAACCTTTTGATAAAACAATATTGGTTGAAACCTCCAATCGCCCAAGGAATCCCACATGCAAGCCATGCGTGTGGACGTTTACACATGAACCCTTCGACCATACTAAAATAAACCTTTTAGTCGTTTATTTTCAATCCATGTCAACTTATCCTTATAACAAATGAAATTAATGATTGGACCTTAACTAGACCACATCACTATCGCAAAAAGGACTTTGCATGAAGTTGTACTTGAGGTGATGCCTAGGTAGTGACAACAATTTTGACAGCAGAAATCGAATTCTTAGAATTAACATACTCACTCGGACCATACCATTTCCAATTCAATTTCGTTTGTCATCTCATTATAAATCTATCTCTAGAGAACTTATGAAAAAAGTACGTGCGAGCCATGCGTGTGGACGTTTACAAGTGAAACTCTCACTTATCAATAGATTAAAATATTTTATTTAGAAATCTCATCTAACAAACTTATGATAAACAGTGCAAGCAAGCCACGTGTGTGGATGTTTGCTCATAGTGCATATAACTTTATTTAGAGATCAAAATGTGGAGGTCTTGACGTTTTTAATTTAAGAATTAATATGTCGGATTTCTTGCTTAGTTTTTTGTTTCAAAAGGTTTGTCCATGCCGATCACGTAGTTCTAACATGCTTTCTCTAGAACTCAACATGTAAAACTTGCTCGAAGAATTCTAAAAAATATGCTTCAAAATGTGATAAACCTAGCATGCTTGCTAAACGCAGTAAATCACAAAAACATATAACCATGTTTATTTACGTAATTAAACATACATTGCATATTACTGTAAAATTTAAACATCCACGACATGTTATAAACGATAAAAATAAAATAAAATTCGTTCATCACGGCCCATTCGTGGATCATGTACTTCTCTGCCTAATTTATTACATAAATTGCAAAGTACAGATCTTCAAAAATTTCTTGAAACGGGTCTCGCATGCATGGGTACAGATCGGACTTGTAAAAATTGGATTTGCACCGAAAAATTGAAACTGGGCTGGAATAGTGATTTAGGTTGGGTCCGATCAGAAAAACTAGATCGAGTCAGGAATAGCTCGGGTCGGGAACATGTCGAGTCGGCTTGAGTGGGCCGGGCCGCGCGCTAGGGCATAGCCCATGCATACGCCCGGCCAGCACCGCCGCCCCTCGCCATCTCATCGTGTGCGTGTGTTGTCTGTGCGTTGAAGCTGCCCAATGTGCGCCAGCCCAGCACGCGCTCATTACGCATCATGCCGTAGCCCCACTGACATCCTTTAACCAGCACCCGCCTACGTCTTCCACACACGCTGAGCATCGAGGTGCGCATTGTTTCAACTAAAAGTGTTCTCTTAATTGACTCATAATCGAATGAGGTGTTGTAGAGGGAAAGATAACCCAAGTCGTCTCTCATGGAAAACTTAACATAGCTTATTATTCATGTCACACATAAAAACGGTAGACACACTAATACCAACGGGTGTTTTGAAACAAACGAGAAATGAAATAGCTGAAAAGAAATATAAAGAAAGCAATCTAACTAGGAGTTGTCAATCCCTAGTGGAGAACCTAAGAAAATATCGAAGCGGGAAGCGAGCATAGAACCAATAAATCTAGATCATCAAGCGAGGCGATAAAATTAAGCGAAGAACGATTCAACACTCAACTAAAATTCAATACCAATTGCATAGAATGTAAATAATCAAATACTAGATGAAATGGAATCAAACCAAAATCCAACATCACTATATAATTGAATCCAACAGAAATCTCAAGCAATAATACTATGTAATTCAATCCAACAACAATCTCAACTCAAACACGTAAATTGATAGATTGAAATTCAACAAGAATCATAAACTAATAAAATACTATAAATCCAAGTCAATAGAAATCGATTCGATAAAATTCGTAAATCGATAGAAATAAAGTAAGAATCAATACTGTAATGTCTGGAATCTATCTCGATCGTCTGGTGGAAAAGAACTCCTTGAAGAACAGCGGCCGCGTATGAGAAAATTAGAACTGCCCAAAATAAATGACCTAACGCGTATATATATATATATATATATATATATATATATATATATATATATTAATGAGTGAGCGCCGGTTGTGGATGAGCGAGCGCAGAGCGGGGGCAAAGTGAACATCGGTTTAGATCGAGCGTTCGCTCACGGAGTGTTCTGTCTCACAAGCGAACACCGGCTCAGATCGAGCGTGCGCACGGGTGGACGAGCGCCGGGTGAGTCATGAGCGCGCGAGGAAAATTAGGCGAGCGGCGCTCGGATGGAGCACCGAATGAGTTGCGCTGAACGGGCGCTGAGGAGCGCCGGATGGGGCGACGACGAAGCGGGCACTGGGCGGAAAGCATGCTGCGAGCGAGCGTTGAGGCTGAGCGGTTGCTCGGTTGCGCGTTGGCGAGCGGGCGCGTGAGGTGGAGCGAGAGCTGGGTGGAAAGCGCTGCGGCGAGCTCGAAGGCGGCGGGCGCTCGGTTGCGCGTTGGCGAACGGGCTCACGAATGCACGAGCGCACGAGCTGGTGCTCGACAATGAACACGGGCGCGGGTTACGGGCGATGGGCGCTTGCGGGCGTGCGGGCGTTGCGCGCGGGCTGCGGGCGCGGGCGCACTCGCGCATGCACGAGCGCGACTTTGCTGTTTCGCTCCGTTCTCTCACGTCCGAACTCCGAATTGCGATCCGTTTGTGTCCATGGATTTTTGACGAGATGCTCTTCAATTAATGATAATTCTTGGCAGGTACATTTCATTCTATTTAATACCGTTTCCTACAAAACATTGAGACAAACCAAATAAGTCCGAAACGAAGAATTCTAATCAAAACAACGGTAAAAGAGAGACGAAACACTGGAAACGGCATGTAAAAGAATACCAAGAACAAGCAAAAAATGAAACCAAACAACTCCCCCACACTTATTCATTTTCTTGTCCTCAAGCAAAGTCTATACTAAGAAGAGTAGAAGAATAACTCATGCAACTTAACTCTTAATCCAATCAATCAAACCTCTTTTTGTAATTCCCCCAAACATGATGAATACATAATCAAAGTTAATGTGAAACAAATCTAAGATTGTGAGAATGTCAAATAAACAAGTAGGTGATTTTTGCTCAGACCCAACTCTCCGCTAAGGGTGAATTAACTAAAGTGGTCACCTTTAGCAACAAGTTTCTTTTGAGAACACAAAGAAAGTATTAAAAGATTTTGGAACAATGTTCGAAAGGTGAAGTCTCGATGAACTCGAGTCTCCTATCGTGGTTTCCCATGCCCATTTCTCAATTTACGAGAAAGAGGGGCATAATCCCATCCTCCATTTATACAATCTCAACAATTTATTGGAGTTTTCATTCTCCTTCTTTTCTCTTCTTTTTTTTCACACTTTTTTTTTAATGAAACAAGTATATAGGTAACCACACTGTTAACATTATCCCTAGCATTAGTCGGACAAATCACATCAATAACCCCCGATTTGAGATTAATTCACACAATCTCGTCAATTCACATTGCACTTCAATAACATAACATCAAGATAAACGGGAATACATCAAGGTTTGACAAATACCACAGAGTTTAGGTGCACAAATCACAATCCTAACTTATTCGCATAGACAAAAACTTGAGTCCAAGAGATCAAAATACATACAGATCCATAATGCCAATCATGCACATAAACAGAGAACGACATATAATCAACAACTCTCCCCATACATATTCGAGCGCTGTCCCCAGAGCTCTAAACATTAACAACAAAATAAGGTCAAATAGAGGATGAGACTTCCCTGATAATAGATGGCAGAAAGAGGGTCGTTCAGAAATCGAGTCCCAAGAGGAGGCCTGCAGCAGACACCATAAAAGCAAAGGAAAAACACACCACAATAGGAAAGGAAACAAACCACCGAAAGAAGGACGAGAGAAAATAAAATAAAGAAATATATACATACTCTCCAATAGTGAAACATCACTATTGGTCCGGTGGTGGTGGCGGTGGATAGGCGGTGTGGGATAGGGATCAGGCGTCCCACTGGGCCTGAAAGTCAGCCAGATGCTGCTCTTGGGTGTCTAATCGCTCGGTAAACATCTTGACGGAAATCCCCAAACGCCTGCTGTGAAGATTGACTGAAGTCGTTGAACTGGAGAGATTAGGTGTCAAGACGTTGATACACCTCATCACGGAACTCTCCAAAACCCAAGGTTGTTGATTGATTGAAATCTGTGAATTGCTGACCCATCTGCTGCTTATACTCCTCGAAGTTCTGATTCCAGGAGGAGCTAAAGTCCCCAAACTGTTGTGAAGTGGCCTGCTGAAATTGGCCAAAGCTGGAATCAAAATGAGCCCTAAGATCACCGAAGGCGTCGTCGAGGGGCGATGGGAGTAGGGAAAAGTCAAGAGGCGTGTCATGTGCTCCCGCATCTCCTTCTTCGGCGGCCTCATCCTCGGGGATATCTTCATCCATCGGGGTAGTTGTACCGGTATAAGACCCGGACGGACAGTTCTGCTTAATCATAATATACTCTTGGACACTACGCCGTGCTTCATAAGGAAGCAATGTAGCCGGATCAGATGCAATCACCCGAAAATCGCTGAACGTGATGGGAAAATTCTCAACTACATTGGAGCCCCAACTTGGAAAGTCTTCTCCAGTTAATCCCCCAAAGAACTTGGCCAGAATCAAGGGATACTGGCTCAAAGACAGATGCGCCTTACGGTGTCGTCTCATGTAATCAAATCGCCGCCACAAGAACGGTGTTGCACAAATCTTCTTGTTATTCACAACACACCACAAGAAGAAAACTTCCTGAGCACTCACTTTATTTGCCTGCTCTTTCCCTGTGAGGTTGTATGCAAGGAATTTATGGGCGATAACCAGAGCTGAGTCCTTAATAAAGGCACTAGAAGTGCCTGCTGATGACCAATTATCAAAACCAGTTAAAATTCTCCATGTTTCAGCGAGAGGAAAATCCTTTGGTACATCAGAAAGACCACTAACATGAAAACCAAATACATCGTGCATAACCTTTGGTGTAATAGCACATCTAGCCCCCCCAACCGACAATAAGTTGATTTAAAATTGGCACTGGTCTCGAGCGACATAAAAATTCCCTAAGCACAGGCTTAATACCATATTCCGGTTCCCTTATTGCCAAATCAAGAAGACCCCACAATTTCAAATATCATTTCACAGTTGCATCAACACCCAACGAAGCCAAAATATTCTAATCATAAGAACGTGGGTGATTGATCTCCTTAGAACGGATAACTGAGAAGAAAATACCTTCTTGGGTGAATAAATAGAGAACGAAGCATTATAGTTCTCCCGCAAATCTTCGGGAGGTTCACTGGATCCTGAAGCATCTGCGTCTGTTCTTGCTCTTTTCGCCAAATAGGTGAGAGGACTTTTTGTTCGAACCATGATGAAGAGATATCGGGAGATTAGCTCGGAAAGGTCTCGATGCTTATCTGCGACAAAGCTACCGAAAGTCGAGGCGAGTCTTGGCGAGATTGGACGAAAATTTGAACGCACGGGCGCTGGGCGAGGGTGCACGGTCACTGGGCGAAAACGGAGCGTTGGGGCACGGTGAGAGCGGGCGCACGTCGTGTGAACGGGTGTGCATGCAAGGGCACCGGCTGGGCGAGCGCTGGGGCGCGGTGAGAACAGCGAGCACCGATTGGGCTGAGATGAGGGCGCAAAGCAAGCGCGCTTTGGGGCGTGGTGAGAACAGCGAGCGTCGGTTGGTCTGAGTGAGTGTGCGGAGGCACGGTGAGGGTGGACGCGCGCACTGGGCGAGCGGGCGAACGGACGACGCGAGGCGCGGGCGTTAACGCGGCCGACGACAGCAGTCGCGAGCAAGGCCACGAGCGCTGGGCAAACAGCGTCGGTTGGACGAGGCGCGAAACGGGCGCTGTTGGTATAGCACTGGTTGGACTGACGGTGCAGTGAGAGCGGGCGCGTGGGCGAATGGATGGAATGGGCGCTGAAAAGCTAGTGCCGGCTGAGGCGGCGGTGAAACGGAGGTTGAGCTTGAGCATCCGTTGGAAATTCGGGCCAAGAGAGAGGAACGACTGAATCTTGAAGGAGGAGAAAAATTAGAGCAATAGCCCTAATATAGAGCCGGTTCATGTAGCGCGCCAATTCAGGGGGTGCACACCGGTTCAGGGTTTGAGCGCTGGTTTATTTTTTATTTATTTTTTTATATATAGCTTCGCTCAAGGTAGAGCGGCGGTTCGAGTGAGTTAGTGCGAGTTTATGTAGGCGCCCGATTGGGAGAGGCTTCTGTCTAATTCTTGAACACCGGTTCACCTTGAGCGCCAGTTGTGGATAGCTTCTGTATTACTCTTGAGCACTGGTTCAGCTTGAGCGCCAGTTGTGAATGGCTTATGTATTACTCTTGAGCGCTGGTTTAGCTTGAGCACCAGTTGTGGATAGCTTCTGTATTACTCTTGAACGCCAGACCACTTCGAGCGCCAGTTTTGACGAGCAAATGTACATTTTTTTAAACGCCAGTCTCAATGTCGGTTAGCTTCATTTCCACATCTGAACCAAAAACAGATAGATCAAAAGATAAAAAGAAACAAAAACAAAAAGAAAAGAAAAGAAAAAAAACAAGATAAATTCGTGGATAAATTTCCATGTAGTACTCAATTTTAACATCTTGAGCACGACATCATGAGATCAGAGATATTGAGAATCGATGAGCAAGACGTTCTCCACTTTTTCCAACTCCTCTCGATCAAAATATGGTTTCACTCGCTGTCCGTTCATAGTAAATGATCCGTTGGTGTTAGGATCGCGAAGTAAAACCGCTCCATGGGGAAATACCTCATTGATGGGATATGGCCTAACCGCTTGCAGGCCCACTGGCAGGCCCAAACGAGCTGGGCGTGACCTAATGAAAGGCCCCACGGTTAAGCTCAAGCCCAACATCTAAACCTAGACCAAATCAAAGGAGATATTCAAGGGCAAGATATTGGCGATATTCAGGATCAAGATATGGAAGGAGATCGGATCCCACAAATCAAGGATCCGAGATATCTTTAGAGATCCACAAACGTGTATAAATAGGGGTTAAGTCGGTAGAAGGGCTAGCAACTATTAGAATACTAGAGAGCTTTTCAATACATTTCATTGTAATCCTACATAGTGAAAGTATTGAGGAATCAATCCTCGTGGACGAGATCTTATTCTTGATCGAACCATGTAAAAGCCTCGGTGTTCTTTACAGTTTTCATAAATCTCGCACACTAGATTTATCATTGGCGCCGTCTGTGGGAAAATTCGAACAAAAAGCTGGTTTTCTACAACTCAATGGCAAGAACTCGTTCAAATGCTAGTAACATGGTCTTGGCAACAATCGCGCCGAGGACGATCGGTGGTCACACGCCTTGTGAAGGGATCGCGGAGGCCGCCAGTAACAACACGCCTGAGGGTTTCATAGAAAACATTCCTATACACCCTCAGGATCGCCGTCCTAATGAAGAGGAAGATGCCGACCTCAATACCGGTGAACAGGCGGTTCACCGATCCCATGAGGTCCTAGGCCGAGCCGTGTCCGAATTCCTCAACGCCAATCTCGGCCAGTTCCAGAATTTCCTCAACCAGAGGACAAACGGAGCGGACACCTCAAGAATGCCCGGACTGGTAGTCACGGGCGCCCGAGGTCGCTCGCCTCCATAATCAATGCTCACCTCGGCACGATAGCGAGAATACTTTGTCATCGCGCCGTCCGAAGTCAATCACCTCGGCCGAAAAACCGCAACCATTCGCCCCGCACCACCCACGAGTCGCCACCACCGGCATAACATCCATGCTACTGGATGGGAAAGAAGAGAGAGGCGGTTTAACTCCCTCAAAGAGACGATATGCGTCGCTATCGGTCTCCCACCCCTCCAGAGAGAGATGGCAATGAGCTCCCGGGGTTCGACCGGCACGGGAGAATCATCTCTCCTTTCTCCAGGGAAATCCTAGATACGCCTTTGCCCGAACGATACAGGGCACCCAACATCGCTGCTTACGATGGCCTCGGAGACCCCTCCGACTTCCTTTTCGCCTACACCACCAACATGGCGAATCAAGGAATGGAAGATTTTCATATGTGCAAAATCTTCCCCGAGGTGTTGGTCTCCAACGCCCGACGTTGGTTCACCTCGCTCCGCCAGAATAACATACATTGCTTCAAGGATCTCACGGATCGCTTTAAATGGCGCTCTACCGAAAATACCACCAAGAACCGTCGTCCGACTGCTCACCATCCGCCAAGGGCGGGACGAGACGATGTCAAATTTCTTCTCGCGGTTTATCAAGGAGTCCCTCAAAATTGATGAAAGTAACGATCTTTACATCATCAACGCGTTCAAGAACGGGATCCGACCGCGCTCGAACAAAGAGATCACCGAGAAAGTCAAGACGGCGAGTCACCTCACGGACTCGTCGACAACCACGCCAAAGGGCACGAGCCGATCGCAGAAGAGAGGACTGGGACGAGCGGAAGGTCGAAAGAAAGAGGCCAGACGACCGAGGAAGAGGCACTGATCGCCGAAGTGCCTTCGATAGGATCAAGAAAGGCCCAATGGAATCCAGGCTGGGACCTCGGCCAAACCCTGGTGGCAACCCGCCTCATCTGCTCAAATCGAGGGCGGAAATATTTGAGCTCCATGCTGAGCTCTTCCTGAAACCTCCTCCCATAAAAGGAGGATCCAAAAAGAGATCGACGGAGAAGTATTGTGACTATCACCAAGGATATGGTCACAATACCGAGGATTCCAGAAACTTAAGCTCGCAGATCGACGAGCTCGTCAAAGGAGGGACGCTCAAGAAGTACCTCGGCCGACCGGGGCCGGGGAATAAGAAGCGCAGAGGAAAGAATGGAGGTGGCAACAACTGCGTGCCGACCTCGACGACGACCCAGCCTGAAGATGACGAGGACGATGGTCCCAACACCATGGAGCAAGTCTACGCCATCACCGGACTGCCCATAGGTACAACGAGGTCGTCGTTGAAATCGAAGTCTGGAGACCGACCCCGAGGAGCCAAAACAAACGACTCCGGACGGTGAGAACATCGTGTTCTCCAATGACACCTGGTTTGAAGATCATGCCCCACCAAGACGCTATTACTATACAAGCCGTGGTGGGCAACAAAACGCCCCACGAGTCTACATCGACATCGTGACCTCTCGCCAAGATCATCTTCCAGCTCTGGACAAACTCGAGGTCGGAGGGATCCAATACATCCCGACCGCCCAAACTCCGAGCTTCACTCGAGACAACCCAACCGTAAGGCAAGTTATCACCCTTCCGACACGGTGGGACGTGGCTCCCAAGTCGGTCACCAAGGCCATCCAGCAGCTTCTTGGTCCGAGCTCCTCTCCGTACAACATCATCCGGGAGAGACCGGCTCACGCCACCAATGCCGCTCCCGCCTCGCCTACCACCTCACCATCAAGATACCCACCCCGGTGGAGGCTAAGCATCCGGGGTGACCAAACGGCGCCTAAGGAATGCCTACGAGTCTCAACCCGTGATGTGGCTCACCTCGAGCCTAACAACTACGAAACCTCGTAGCTGCCACCCCGGATGATCTAACCGACGACCTCCACTATAATCGATGACGACCCTTCCAAGGTCGCCAAGGTCGGCACCAGGTCCAACTGATATTGACGACTCGTCATGCGACTGAGGGAATACAGGACGTCAGCATGGTCCCCGGCCGACATGACCGAGTGTCACCCGAGCTCGTCACTCACCGGCTCAACATCGACCGGCAACCAAACCAGTTCGGCGAAGAAAGAGGGTTCTTGGCAGAGTAGCAGCCAGGTCATAAGAGATGAGGTGACCCAACTCCAAGAGGCCAAAATCCTATTCGAGGTCAAGTACCCGACCTGGATGGCTAATCCAGTCGTGGTCCGAAAGCAGGGAGGGGGATGGCGCATGTGTGTCGACTATACCAACCTTAACAAACACTGCCCGAAGGATTGTTACCCCCTCCCTGATATTGACAAGAAGGTGGAGGCACTGGTGGGCCACGAGATTTTTAGTTTCCTGGATCTGTACAAGGGGTACCACCAAGTCTTGATGAGTAAGGAGGATGCTCCAAAAACGGCGTTCATCACTGACTTTGGTGTCTTCGCGTATCGAAAAATGCCTTTCGGCCTGAAAAAAGCCGGAGCTACCTACCAAAGGATGGTGGACGCAATATTCAAAGATCATATTGGGAAGATCGTCGAGGTCTACGTCGACGACATCGTGGTCAAAAGCTAAAAAATAGAAAGTTGGGCCGACGACCTCAAAACTATCCTCCAACTCCTCAGGTCGGCCAACCTCAAGCTCAACCCACAAAAGTGCACATTCATGGTGAAGACGGGAAAATTCTTGGGGTGTTGGGTTTCCCAAGAAGGCTTGAAGGTCAATCCCACCAAGGTGAAGACGATACTTGACATGCAAGTACCGAAGACAATCCGTGAGATCCACAAACTCACCGGATGCCTGGCCGCCTCGGTGATTCCTATCCCTTTGCCGAGAAGCAACTTCCTCTTCAAGATCTTGAGAAGAGCACTGGACTTCGCTTGGAAGGAAGAACACCATGTCGCCTTCACCCACCGAAGAGTACCTTGCCGACCGCCCACCTTGGTTCGCCCGGAAGGCGCGAGCTCCTTTCTTTATATCCGCCGCCTCGGACGAAGGCAATCGCTGGTACTGGTGCGAGACGAGATCGAGCGATAACTCCCTATCTACTTCATCACCGAGCTCAAAGGACCGGAGACTAGGTACACCAACGAAAAATTAGCGTTGGCGATGAACGCCAAGCGACGCCTCTCCACCCTATTTCCAAGCCCATTCAATCTGTGTAATCGATCGACTTACCCCGAGATAAGTCTTGTCAAAAACCGAGAATCATCGTATGATAGCCTAAGTGGGCATTGGAGCTCGGCGAGCATGACATCTTATACTCCCCCAGACCGGCCATAAAGGGGCAAGCTCTAGCTGATTTCCTGGTAGAGGTCAAATTTACCGAGGTCAACCCCGCCAGAGATGTCACTCCGACCCCCACTCTCACAACGGAGGAACCTATCCTCGACCTACCTGAGGGCTGTTGGCAGATGTACGTGGATGGAGCTTCGTGCAAAACAGTAGCTAAGCGGGCATCTTGCCTCGGCCCGAAAAAAAAGTGACCAATGCCTCCGGTTTACCTTCCCACGACAAATAACGAGGTGGAGTATGAAGCCCTTATCTCGACCCGTCTCGCAAAGGAATTGAGAGGAAAAGATCCAAATCTTTGGAGATTCCCGTGTCGTGGTAAACCGTGTCTTAGGAAAATACGAGGCCAAAGAGGATCGAATGAGCAATACTGAGAAAGCTAAGGAGACTTGACCTCATTCAGTATTCCACAATTCATCGTATCCCACGAGGGAGAACAGCCAAGTCGACATCCTCAAGAATTGGTCGTCATCAACAAATCCACCGTGGAGGAAGTTCATTCCGGAAGCATTGCGAGCCCCACATCGGCATCATCACCGAGATAGAACCCAATCGGATGTCTCCCATAAAGGCATATCCGGAAGAAGGGTGTACTACCCAAGATCGCTCGAGGCTAAGAAGATGATGGTCGATTCCCAAAGTACCTCATACATGAAGCACTCTCTACAGAAATCCTACCAACCACTCACGAGATACGCCTGGGCTGTAAGAGGCGGACTACGTATTAAACGAGATTCACATGGGATCTTGTGGGAAGCCACATCGGATCACGAGCTCTCTCAAAGCAAGAAGCGGCGAGGTCGGGGGGTATTCTTGTGACCCTCGTCAGATTAGAGCTCGTCAAAAGTGCCCGAAGTGTTAACTTCACGCCCGCAGTCGGCTTCCACCACAGACCGACCTCGGTAGCCTTGAGTCCTTGGCCTTTCATTCGATGGAATCGACATCGTTGGTCCCTTGAACCGAACACCGGTCGACTCGATGTAGTCGTAACCATGACTCTTCACAAAATGGGTCGGCGGGCCTCTTTCAAACCTCCTGACGGAAAGTTCGAGACATTCGTGTGGAAAAACATAGTTTGCAGCTTCGGCATACCACGTATCTTGATCTCGGACAACGCAGTTCGTCGGAAAACTTCAAGAATGATGCGAAGAGCTCCGGATCAAACAACGATTCACCTCGGTTTACACGGAGATGGTGGGGCCAAGTGACAAGCCGCCGCGATTGTATAAGGATTGAAAAGAGGCTAGGCGAGCTAAGGTGATTGGGTGAAAATCTCGGTCCTACGGTCGTCTGAGCAACGACCTCGGACTTCACCGCAGACTTCCCTTCAACCTAGTCTACGGTACCGAGGCTGTCATACCGGTGAGATCTGTGCGCCCGAGCCACGTACTCTTCACTTGACCCGGCGACAAAGGAGAACCTCTGGTCAACCTTGATGCTCTAGAGGAAAACGTGAGCTCGCCTTCATCAATGACCAAGTACAAGTGCCGGTCGCAGGTACTACAACAAGAGTAAAACCTCCACACTCCAAATGGGTGACCTCGTCTGCTTGAAACAATGAGCCCGATAAAGCCGGCGTCTTAACAGTTAGATCCGACATGGGAAGGCCCATACCGCGTTCACGAGAACCTCGGCAAAGGGCCTATAAACACTCACCTATCCGGTGCACTTATGTTGGTTATCTTCACTTGATTTGGTTGAGCTTGTATGTGTTTCTGTTACCATATTACAATCTCCTATACGAATTGAATACTTGATTGCATATATCATGTCCCTTATCTCATATATAAGTTAGATCATACGGTGTGTAGAAGATCACGGAAATGTATGATTGGTGACAATGAGATATAAAAAGTTTCACGGTGAGACAACAGGGACGGTTGTGGGTTGGTGCGATATAGATAAGTGACTTGACTTGGTTGCTTGCATCTTTAATGCGTCTACGGCGATTGAAGGATCCGCGATGAGATGTGTTCTTCTTCGACCGTCGTGAAGAACCAGATCTCGGTGACTTCGATGATCTAAACCTCGATAAGGTATTAGGTGGTATGAGTTCGACCATCACTTTGACTTGTTATGAGTGAGGTTATATGTTCTAACAAGATTCTCCGCATCTTGGGTGGTGGCGATCTTGTATGTCCGCATTATCATGTCAGTCACCGTATCCGTTTAGGATGATGGCGTCCCATAAGGAGCTCAAAAGGTTTATTGTACTAACCACCTTGCAGGTTGAGTTAGCTCAAGTACAATAATAAGGTTGAGTGGTACTACTTGAAATGAAGTTATTAATCGTTTTAAGCGTTCAGTTGCTATAAATGATTAATGGACGTTCGATATCTTAAATCTGAGGATTAGTAATGTCTAAGTGCAAGCCGACTCAACCGGTAATAAAGGGGTAAGTCGACATTCTTTCTCTAGTGGCATGATCGAATGTTTATAAATTAATTTATGTTAAAGTGAACATAAGATAATTAATTTATTTGAGGCCATCTTTATTCCTTGCATTTGATCACAGGTTGGCCGTCAGACCCGTAGCTCGAAAATGGCCCCTAGTAGCTCTCTATGGCAATTTTTATTCTCTTTATCCATAAGGATATAATTATATTTATGGTATATGCATAGATCATTTCCATATAAGATTATGGTAATAATCACGAGTATGGAAATAATCACGAAAGTATAAAATAATCTAAGATTATGGTAATATTCCATATAGGATTATGGTAATTTCCATATAGGATTATGGTAATTTCCATATGGGATTGAGTAGTGCATTATAAATATGGTATGAGATAAAGTCTAGGTTAATGCTCACATAACAACACAATTTTCGGCCCCTCTTGGTGAGAAAATTTCGAAAGTTGTGAAGAGAGCATTGGGTGATTTTCGAAGCATTCTCCATAGATCGTCCTCACTCGGCGTTGGAGATTGGGCGGCGGAATCGATGCGAGAAGGTCAAAACGAGTCCGATCCGTTCGATCCTTTCATCTCGTTCCATCGACCTCTTGGATCGAAGGTAAACACATGAAAACTCCAGCGTGTTGCGATTTAATTATATGAGCGCATACTAGGTTTATAATCAATGTATTGAATTAAACACGAGATGGATCCTCGAGGGGTTAACATATGTTTTTCCTACAATTGGTATCGAGCACAGGATCGAGAATCTTGGCTCTGTTGGATTAATTCACGTTTAATTATTACGTGCGTTTAATTAATGTGGATGCATGGTTCATCATGGCTCGTTTATTGGTTTGTTTTACACCACGGAAAATCCGTGGTTAGATTGATTTTTATACGTAAATCTTATCGTAAAGAAGAATGACGAAAGAGCGAAGAAGCGAAGCGGCGAGAACGGTCTCTCGGCGGTCCTCTGGGCGGTTTCATGGCGAGCCTACGCGATCGCGAGGCGTCGCAGGGCAGCGGGCGGCAGAACGCAGCGTTCTCGCGAATCCTGGCGCTGGCGAGCGAGCTCACGATCGCGAGATGACCCCGTGACAACGGCCGTCGCGACTAGCGGCGGCAGGCAGCGTTATTGTAACCCAGCGCCATGACGAACTTCGATCGCGGTTTCGACGGCTGCGGCGTCTCGGCGGGCGTTCGGCGCTCGGTGACCACGCATGTCACGCTCGTCGGGTCGGTGCGTAGGCGACGCCCGAGGACAGGTGGCGTGCAAAGTGGTAGCGGTGGGCTTTGCCCTAGCCAGCCCGGCCTGGTTTGAGCGACCGGCGGAACCGTTTTCCGGCCAATCCGATTTTTCGGTCGTGCGGGTACCTGAGGCCCGTTGTTGAATCCGGTTCGTGCCGGGTGCCTGTGAGGCCCGTTTCAAGAATTTTGAATCTGGCTTTCAATTATGTAATAATTAGGATTAAATGATCGGGCACGATGAGCCGTATGAGCGATTTTATTTTATTTTTATCGTTCTATGCATGTCGTGGATGTTTAAATTATCGGTAGATAGCTATGTATGTTTAATTACGTACAAAACATGTTAATGTTTCTGTATTTCATGTTGAAGCATGCTAGGTTTATCCATTTTCAGCATATTTTTAGAATTAGGCATGTTTTACATTTGAGTTCTAGAAAGCATGTTGAGATATACGTGATCTGCATGGACAAACCTTTTGAATACAAAGACTAACAAGAACACCGACATATTAATTCTTAAATTAAAGGTCGAGACCTCCCATTTTGATCTCTAAATAAAGTTATTGCGTGAGTGGCGATAACTCAGCACATTGGCTTGCTTGCTTGTTTATCATAAGTTTGTTAGATGAGATTTCTAAATAAAACTATTTAAATCTATTGATAAGTAGGTTTCACATGTGCGATCACAGCATGGCTCATGCGTCTTTTTTCATAAGTTCTCTAGAGATAGATATAAATGAGATACAAAGAATTGAATTGGCATGGTATGGTCCGAGTAGTATCAAGTTTAAATTCATAATTCGTTCTGTTATGCATTGTGGTCACTTACTGAGCATCACCTCAAGTCAACTTCCATGAAAGTCTCTTGCGATAGTGATGTGGTCTAGTAAGGTCAATCATTAATTTCATTTGTGATAGGATAAGTTGACATGGATTGAAATAAGCGACTAAAGGTTTATTTTAGTAGTCGAAGGGTTCTGTAAGTACGACGCGCTGCTTGCATGTGGATTCCTTGGGCGATTGGAGGTTTCAACCAATATTGTTTTATAAAGGTTACAATATTATTATTCGACAATTATGTGGGATCGTATGCTTATGTGTTTACATTATCTTTTCGGATATTCTCTTGCTCCAGATTATCAATATGCTACTTACAAATCGTTATCCGGTCCAATTTTATCGGTGGAAGCGAAACATGGAGTATGTTCTTATCGTGAAGAACACATGTTTGTTCTCACTACCCTAAACCGATGCCACTTCGCGCATCGACTAATGAAACGAGCGAGTCATGCGAGACTTCGGAATAATCAAAAATATGTAAATGCTATATATGATACGATGTCAAAGGAACTTGCAGCGACATCAATCGATGGTAACGAACGATATTGGTCAGTTCGAGTAGTAAGTTCGGGCGTCGGATCGAGACGATCGCTCTCCACAATGAGAGAAATCTTGCGTGTAGAGATGAAGAAGGAGTTCAGGCACATGAACATGTCTCCCACTGACTCGTCTCATGGATAGTCTTGATCGGCTTGGAGGGAGGTATGTGTGTGAAGCCAAGGTGATATCATCCTAATACCTCCCAATCTTTTGAGAACTTTATCGTGAATCATATGAGCAGATCGAGTTACATAGCGTTGCTTAATGTCGTTCTTTAGCGGAAGAATTTGGGAAAAGGAGCACATGCCCTTGCTAGCACTCTAAAGGCCCCAAAATTGTTCATCGAAAGATGGAAATAGAAAAGAGGTGTACAAGGGTTGTAGAGGCAAGGAAAATAGTGGATAGCGGAAGAGAACATGATTGCCACGAGGCTTGAAAAGCATAGAGAGGCGAGTGTGTCAACGAATGAGTGGCCCAGGCATGAGCAGTGCCCTATGCTCGAGGCTCAAGGTCGCGTTATGGCTTATAACTGTAACATGTTTAGCGACTTGTTCTACTCATTCATTGGGTAGTAATCTACGCAGATCATGTTTGTTAACACTTGCGAGGTTCTGCAGGCAATGAGGTTTGATGGCGAGATAACGATCTCCATGAGGCACGCGAAGGTCGAGGCATTGCGGTTAGGAATTTCTTTATGCTTTGATGACAGGTTTTAGTTTTGAAGATGCGTTTTATATGTGACGGTTTTAGAAAACCTTATTTCGTTTCAAAGTATTTACCATGGATATTCCATTATTTTTATAGTGGTGTTTCTATCATAAAATGAGCGAGTTATACTGTGGACACACTTATATAATTTCTTTATACTATTTTGCAAGAACATACATACTAATTATGTGCATCTTCATCAAACCACTAAGAGAGAAGTTTTTTCCATAAGATGACTCTACTTCTTTCGCATCTTAGATTAGGTACATCAATCTAAATAGATCACGATGCGGCTAAGAATGGAAGGTGAGAAATTCAGTTACCCTGTTCGGCGAATCAGTATAGAGAAAGATGTCGACTGACCCTTCAAAGCGAAGGGTTATAGAGCCAAAGAGAATGTGAGGTTAGTCCATTAGAGCATATGTGGACCAGATGTTCACCGAGGTGTGAAGTAGCGAGTATTTTTGTCACTTTCATTACGACTACTCAAGTATGTTAGCGATACCCATTACACCGCGCAAAGTCACAATGTGAGAAATTCGAAATTTAAGGGGAGTGGAGCAAGCTATGTAAAGATATCAAGTCCCTGCTTCGATCAGGGTAGGCGATACCTCATAAGAGTTTATGGACTATCTGCAAGGGATTACGCCCATCTACACTCCAACGACAACCAGACAAAATGGTGTCGAGCTAAAAAATAGGACTCTTTATGAAATGGTTAGATCTATGATGAGTTATGCACTATTGCTATTTCGCATTACGGTATGCCTGAAACCGCATACTGCTAATCTAGACCACGAGTGATCAAAACCTTTCGCTAGGTTGTGGTTGCACGAAGCCTGTTTAAACCAATAAGGATATGGGGCATCCACATGTGTTGAACAAGAGCGTCGACAAGTTGGAGGCTAGATGCCCTTAAGCTAGTTTATGAGCTATCATAGAGGCGAAGGTGGTTTATTTATAGTCCTAGGAGGAAGGTCACATAAGCCGACCCTAATCCCGATCTGAGAGATGATACTAGAAACATAAGTCCAAGTTGAAATCATTATTAAATTGAAGATGATCGTATTCCACCACGATTCACGGCAAGATAGTAGATGTCGAGTCTAGTGGGAGAAAAAGTGGACAAAAGGCGGGTTCCGTTACGAAGCATATGACATCCGATCCACACTTTGTCAAACACGACTTCTAATTATGTCCCACAGTTCAATTGGCCTTCAAATTATCAAACTAAAAACCATACCAAGATGCGAAAGAAATTGAGATCAAGCATGATCAATTCAACAAAAGCATAATTCTTCATACCATTGATTTGAGAGAATAAATTAAGTCTCTAATCCGAACAAGAGTTGAAAGCGACGAAACACAGCGACAAGGCCGCAACAAAGCGAAGCGACAAACGACAAAACAAAAGCGACACAAACCAAGCGATACCCCCACACTTAAAACGAGCGAGGTCCCATTGCATGAATATAAAAGTATAGTAGGGTGACTTCCACGAAATTGTGAAGCAGGCGGGCATCAAAGCGAAACAAACCTACAAACAAAACACAAAAGCGAGCAGACAAGAACAAAACAAAGCGAACAAAGAAAACAAAAACAAGCGACACACACAAAAAGCGGCAAAACACATACACTCCATAGTGAAGAATCACTATTGGTGGAGACAACGATGGTGGAGGTGGATTACCGTGAAATGAAGTCAAACTTTCCACTTTGAGCCTCGAGGCTGACCATCGCGATTATGCTCACCATCTGCTGATTGTATTGGTTCAGTGTGGTTACTCTCTCAAAGTGGGTTACATTAGTCAAGGCGTTCGTTTTGTTGATCGAATCGAGAGAGATATGTGACGACTACGTCCATTGACAAGCAATTCATTTCTGAGGTCAAACTCCTCACGCGTGGAATAGTATACCTACGATGGACCTTCGGGGCGGGGCGTGGGTGATATGGATCGGCGTTGCTACGAATAGGCTCAGCTACTCTGCGAGCATCTTGATCTCCTTCTTCATCGAGATCTGAGTGGTATCAAAAATCATCATGTCACGAGAAGGGATGGGATGGTCTGACCTCTGCTTGAGCTTGATTTCACGGTGTTCCGACCAAATTGTTCTATAGTAGCTCATGATATACGAGGGTCCTATAAGCGTGGTAAGGTCGGGTCGAATCTCTCGAGGAAGACTTAAGGGGCTTATGATGTGTTACGATAAAAGCGATAAATCTAAATCTAAACTTGATTTGGGGTGATGATTAACTAAGATTAACATGAAAATTAAACATGCAAGCGATTGACGATGGCGTTCAAGCAGTTCAATCATAGCGAAATTCTTGAGATAAACTAGGGCATTAGGGTTCTTGTGCAGATTAATCGATTTATTCTTGATCGAAATTTACCTATTCATGCAATAAACCTCAATCCAAACACTTTCGACTTCGTTCAAGTGAATTAAACTAGTTGTCCATTTCCGCAATACATAAACTAGAGTCCGTTTCCGTGTATAATGATCTATTCCTATGATGCAGTATCTATCTCTCGATATTACGAAACATAAACAATTAAATGGTGATCAATCACTTAATCATAAACCCAAGGATTCAATTGATGCACTCAATCCAAACAAATAATCAATTAAGCAATTTGAATCACTGACCCAGAAAATTGGTTGTACTCATTTCACGGATCGAACAATTATAATCGATAGAAATCATAATCCAATAATTCAATGAAGTAAAAATAGAATAATAATCCTTACAATCGTAAAATGTGGTTGATGGATTTCTCGAATCAAATGTCTTGAATCAATCCCAAATCAAAAAATAACTGGAAAATAGAGATGAACAATATTTGAAGAATTGGCGAAGAAATAAAAGCGAATGTTAAGAATATAGCTAGGGGTTTCCGTTACACTTATATATATTAAATTCCATGTTGACGCGGACGGAGACAGTGGCGGACGGGTCTTAAAACGATGTAAAAATGAGCACCAGCGGCCGTACTCGGCGCGGGACGGGCGCTTGAAACAGGCGGCGGGGCGCATGCAGCGCCCGGACAGCGGCCGCCTGAGCGGACTCGCGGTAGCGCCCAGCGCGGGCGCGTCTGCGCCAGACGCGGCGTCTCTCTGAACTACTTCCCGGGACACCCGCGCGGGAGCGCATTTCGGCGGACGGCGGAATCTCAGGCGAGAACTCAACTCCGCGCCCGGCGCGGACTTGACTGGCCGGACGGAATCTTCTGTGATACTCCACCTTTGCGGGCGCTGGCGGCTACGCCCGAATCCGGCGCTTGGGTGCGTTTACGCTCAAATGTTTAAGCAGCGACTTTCCTAGAACAAAACAAACAAGCATGATTCGATAAAGATATTCAAACTTGAGCATATAGGAACCAAATCGTATCAAACAAACAAAGAAAAAACAACAAAACATACGAAACAACTCCCCACACTTAACTCTTTGCTTGTCCTCGAGCAAATTTAGTTTCTTGAAAGAGTGGTACATAGAATCAATACTTCAAATAGAATCAATCTCATATTCACATCCATTCAATGCATCTTAATAATATAGTTCTCAATATAATGATCCTCATTCATCAATCAAAACATGTGACTAATCATAAGAATAAGCGTGCTTCAACTCAATATGATCTCAAAATCGATATCACGACTTATATGGTTCCCTTTTCATGTAAGATATCCAGTGACAAAATCAAATAAGAATTTGTGGAACTTAAAACCGATTATGGGACAATGATCGTTGGGTGAAAACTTGAGTTATACACTCGGTATCTAAATGAATCTATACCACCCATAGCAAATAGTCTCCATTCGAGAGCAACACAAAGCGAAGAGTAGAGGCCCACTATTGAATTTAAGCCCCTTATTTCATACATTTTTTTTTTTTTTTTTTTGTCCCACTTTTTCTGAAAATCATACAAAAGCGAGTTCCATTCTGAAGCATATGACATCCGATCACACTTTGTCTAAACAGACTTCTAATTATGTCCCAGTTCAATTGGCCTAAAATTATCAAACTAAAAACCATATACGAGATGCAAAGAAATTGGATCAAGCATAATCAATTCAACTTAAAGCATAATTCTTCGTACACCATTGATTTCAAGAGAATAAATTAAGTCTCTAATCCCGAACAAGAGTTAAAAGCGACGAAACACAGCGACAGGCATAACAAAGCGAGAGCGACAAGCGACAAAACAAAAGCGACACAAACCAGCGATACCCCCCAAAAGCAGGCAAGGTCCCATTGCATATGAATATAAAAGTATAGTAGGCGACTTCCACTGAAATTGTGAAAGCATGAGGCATCAAAGCGAAACAAACCTACAAAACAAAACACAAAAGCAGGCAGACAAGAACAAAACAAAAGCGAACAAAGCAAAACAAACGACACACACACAAACAAAAAACACATACACTCGAGTGAAGAATCACTGTTAATTAGAGGCAGATGGTGGGTGGATGCCATGAAATGAAGTCGAGCTTTCCGCGAGCCTCGGAAGCTGACCATCACGTTATACTTTCCCGTCTGGCTGTTGTATTGGTTCCGGTTACCTTTCTCTCAAAGTCGGTTACGTTAGTCGAGGCGTTCGTTTGTTGATCGAATCGAGGGGAGATGTCTGTGAAACTACGTCCGTTGACAGCTAATTCATTTTTGGCTGTCCAAACTCCTCCGCATGGAATAGTAGCCACCTACGATGGACCTTCTTTGAGGCAGGGCTGTGGGTGATATGGATCGGCGTTGCTGCGAATAGGCTCATGCCTCTCTGCGAGGCATCTGATCTCTTCTTAATCCGGATGCAAGTGGTATCAAAAATCATCATGTCACGAGAAGGGGATGGGATGGTCCTGCGCCTACCTTGAGCAATGACTGCGCGTATGTATCTTCTCACAGTTCCTCCCTATCATGCGGTGCAAGGTGGGTCTCATTATAAAGCAAGCGGGCACCTCGAGCTCGAGAATTGATCCTTTTGGCATCAAATTACAATCCCGAGAATGTGCGTGCCCTCGTTACTAATATCCTCAAATGCCGGCTAGTCCGGTGGGATTTGGCACAAGGTAGGTGGACACTTTTCACGGTGAATTATTGCGGATGCTCCCAAATGAAGAAGGTTGGGCTAACCTTCGTTTTCTTAACTGCATAAGTGAGAGAAGACCTCGGCCATTAACTTTTGTGCTTTGTTCATTGCGAAGACATTGAAAGCAATGAATTATGCGTATTCAAACTGGATCCTTGATAAACCCACCGGCATCCCAATCGGCGACCAATTATTAAAACACAGCTCACCTTAAGCCTCTCTCATTGAATGATTGAGGTACACCACGTGCACAGAATTGATCAAATACACCCTTCATAACGAGGTGTAACAACATACTCGTTCCCAGCAGACGACGGGTCGTATATACGATTAATCCTCAAAACTCATTAATACGGTAGAATTGAACCAACAACGGAGAATATCCAGGCAACCATCATAGCATCTTGAAGTAAGCTAAGTTCTTTAAATATTTTAATCTTATCTTCGAGACCCAAACTTATCATGGTTGCCAATTAAATACTACGGGAGGAGTAATATCTTGATGGATAAAGCGGCGATGAAAGTACCTTCCACGGGATTATAGATAGGGAAGCGGTGAATACATATCTTGATATCTTCTTCAATGGGTTGCTCCATAGGAATGTCGATCATCTACGTGGATGGCGTGAGCTAGATCTATTTAGATTCTTTATCTGAACCATGTCTGTAAGGGAGGTATTTAGGCAAGGCTTAGTGAAACGCCGGACGGGCGTGCTTGGCGTTAAGCGCAGCGTTGAAAGATGAGCGCCGGACGGGCGTGCTGCTGACTGCAGCGTTGGTAGCGTTAAATGGGCAGCCGACCCAGGCCTTGGCCCAGCGAAAGCGGCGGATGGCAGCCCAGCGGAGCAGATATGGCCAGTGGAAAGCGAAGCCTTGGCCAGAAG